>PTFA01000092.1:1594444-1640871 GCA_003342895.1 Casuarius casuarius
TCTTATTTAGCTATTTAAAAGCTTCCTGCTGAGGAGAAAATATTGGGTTGATAAACTGCTCTGGGAGCTTCCCTGAGCCAGTGTTTGCTTCCAGATAGCCTGTTTCTTGTGTTTAATCCCAACCTGCCCTGCATCACGTGGGGCTGCTGTTCTGCAGTTCAAACAGAGCACAGCAAACTCCACTTTCTCCGCTACAGAGGAGCTTCATCTCATAACCTTGCTGTGCGTCGTGGCTCATTTTAGCAAAGCCAGCACACAGAGAACCTTTATTTAGCCTACAGGATGACTCTTGTGGTTGGGGACTTTTTTCATAGGATTGGGCTGCAGCGTGTGTTGTTATTGTCTCAGCGGACTTCCCTCCAGAGATGCAATGAAAAATTCATGCTGCTAGTTTGGTGGCAACTGGAAAAAAAAAACAGAATAATAGTGCTGGCTTTGTGAGAGAGTAAAATCATTCTGCAGCCTTGCCTCTATTCTTCATGAGTTCCTTTCATTTAAAGAGGCTGTCTTGTAAGAAAAACTCATAATGCTGCTTTCTTTCTTTCCTCCCTCCCTCCTTCAGCAGAAATTATTTGTGTCCATGTGACCTTGCTGTTCAGGAGTGCCCCATCTCCTGGAAAAACAAAACCTTGCTTCCACAAAAGACACGCTTGGAACAGGAGGGAAGCTTGCCATAAGATTGCACGGCGTTTTGCAGGCAGGCAGGACTCGAGAGCGGAGTTGGTCTCTCCCTGCATGTCTAGAAACCTGATCCCAAGCCAGCTGACATCTGCAGAGTCTTATTGATCTCCAGAGCTTGGGATCTGACCCCAGGATGACACCCGTGCTTGGATGAGGGTGTCTCGAACAGGCTCTGGGAGGTGGTGAGGGCAGTGTAGCATCAGCTGGGGGTTGCAGCAGCAGTGCTGCAGAGGAGCAGGGACTTCTGTGTTCACCCAGGAGCCCTGGGAGGAAGCTGCCCCTTAGTTATTAATAATAAGTCAAAGCTTGTAATTATCCTGGCAGGAAGCAGGTAGGTTGCAAAAAGAAGAGCGAGCTTTGGGGGAGCAGGGCTGACACAGGCTGGTCAGGTAAACGCTAACTCATTAACCACTAGACTAAGCGTGAATGTGTTCGGGAGTGTTTCAGACCGGGCTGTGCTTCCATGCAAGCCCCTTCGGGGGCAGGTAGTTCTGCAGGTCTTCGGTTGCGGGGTTTCCCCCGTGATTCCCGTGCTGGGGCAGCGGGCGAGCGGCGTTCCTGGCTGCACCGCTCCTGCCCGCCGTGCTGCTGACAAGGGCGGCCTGCCGGGGACATCTCTGTCAGCAGCTCGCTAATTTATAATGACAAAGTGCAGGAAGGGCAGCGAGCTAGAAAGGATGGAGTTTGTTAGCGTGGCGCCTGGTAATGACGGCCCAGTGCAGCCGAGACAGGTGATAACTCAGGTGGGGTGAGAAAGGGGAGAAAGCACCCAAGTGTTCCTGCTGTAACAAGTTTAGGAAATGCCCGGACAACTGATAAAAATGAGGCAATTGTGACGTGCCCTTATTGCAAATAATTCTCCGTGCTGTGGTGCCTAGATCTGATTTCACGGCGGGGAGGGAGCGCAGGGTGAGGGCAGGGAAGTGCTGCGCAGCACGGACCAGAGGCAAGCGAGGATGCTTGTTCTCGTGCCCCCTTTGCTTTGGGTGTCTGATGCTCTAATAAAGAGAAATCAGGGACCCCGTGCCCGTGGGGCCTGCAAGGTGAGGGGAACGACTTCTCCTACGTCAGCCTGTAAGCAGCTCGGCAAAGAGGCCGAGAGACAACCTCCCGGTTACAAACGCCACGTCATCAGTAGAAAATGGGCTGGTAGGTGTATATTTGAACTGTATCTTATGGGGCTGGCTATTAGCCTTCTCTCACCAAACAGTTCCTCTTCCACTGCTTCTTCCTCCTTTGCAGTGTCTGCCCTCACCTCTCATGCTCTCCTTCCTCCTGCCTTCCACAACATTGCCCGGAGTGCTCCTCTATCCACCCGGTTCCCTCCAAGAGCACTCGCTCTCGCCCGGCCAAGGAAACCCTGAGGATGGCTGTTCTGGCCAGCAGCACTCTGAGTAGTTGTAACTAGTGGTTAGTAGGTAGTTATAACTGTTCTGACTTATTTTAAAGTGAAAATGCTTTTTTCTTATATGTTCTTCCATTCTCTACTGCTTGAAAAAGCTAAACTGACAACTGTGACCTAATTTTTATTTTTCTATCCTGTCTTTTTTTCTTGAAACCTTTTCATAGTAAAAATAAGAGAATGTGAAATATGGCACAGCAGAATTTCATTAGGTGGGCAGGAGATAAATGGATCATCAGAGAAATGCCTAAGAAAGCACTTCCTTTATTACTGGAAAGGCCTCCCTAAGCGCGTTGGGCTATGCCAGCTTTCCTGCAAGTGCTTTGCCAGCAAGCGGGCAAGAGGCTGAGCAATCTGGATTGGAAAGGTTGCCTCTGCACCAGCCGTGAGATGGAGATGAGCCTCTGAGCGGGTCTGGCAGCGGCGCCTTGCTGTCTCTCCTCCCTCGCGGTTCTGAGCACGCTTTCAGCATCGGGGTGAAATACTGCCTCTCTGAGAGTGCTGCACCACCGCGCTATCACTGTAACTGGTGGGACTCTCAGCCTGCTTTCCAGGCTGCCATTTCTCCTCCTCTGGTCTGTTCGTGTTCCCTTTCTCCTTTCTGTCCATCTGGCCAGTTAGCTAGGTGAGCTGTTGAGAGCTCACTTAGGTATCTGGGCTGAGCTTGAAATAACATGTTAAGCTTCTCCCTGTCTACGGCAGTGTGAAACACACTCCATCCTGCCACCCTCCCAGCAGGAACTGTAAGTCTGAGTTAATTATTAAAATCCTACCGATAAGACATAAGAGCATCTGTCTGTCCAGCTGCCATGCTGATGGACCCTTCATCATGTATTTGAGAAGCATTCAGAGAGGTTTCAGGAATTGGTGCGGCGTATTTCGACCTACTCCTCTTTGTCTTTTCCCTCTGGAATTGTTCATCTTGGAATAGTGATTTTTTTTTTCCACTTTTTTCCCCCTTTATGTTCTCTCATGCCTGCCCAGTGCTTTGATGTGGACCCAGGGCTGTGGTGGTCTGAATCTCCTCTTGAAATGGAGGCAGCTCTTATTAGTCATAGGGGGATTTATTTGTATTCCAGAGGAGAATCTGGATGGCGTATTTGGGACGACTTTATACCTGAATAAATACTGTTAGGAGGATGGATAAAAGCACAGTTAATTACAACTATCCCTCAACTCCACCTACGTTTAGAAAATGGAAGTCTGGGACTTGGCCTTTAAATGCTGTGGCATCATCGACAACCCTGCCGAGCACCACCAAAAGTGTTTCTCCCGCTGTCTTGGGGCGATGCAGCTATTTGGCACACGTGACTAAAAGATAAAGATTATATTTCCCATTTTGATAATAAACGTTTCCAGCTTGAAAGATGTAAAATGATTCTGCCTTCAAGCTCTGGGGGCTGAAAGCCAGCTCTCCAACTGCTATAGAGCCAGTTAGAGAGCTGGCTTTCAGCCCCCAGAGCTTGAAGGCAGCACTCTTGCTAGTGATTGACATGGCAAGAGTGCTGCCTTCAAGCTCTGGGGGCTCCCATACAGGCCTCGATTTGTTTCCAGAGCCATTATAGCGCTGGCTTGCCTGATAATTTAGGAAATACTGGGGGAGGAGGTTCACAAGGCTGCTAACGAGAAATAAAACTGCTTCTGACAGCCTTTTCGAAAAGCTTTTTGAAGAATATTTTAGAAAGAGAAGCTTTCCAAACACAGCTGGTTCTGTGGGTGTCGGAGCTGGGTGCAAGTTTCCCCGCTGGAAAGAGTGGGGTGAGACTGGGAGTGGAAAAGAGATGCTTTGAAATGTACGTACTACGGTTTTAGTGCTGTCTTCTTCCTTCCCACGTGGTGACGGCAAATGGATAGCAACCAGGTGCTACGACGGTTTAGTGAAATGTGATTTTTTTGGCTGGCCTTCAGCATGCTCCTGAGAAGGAGCTTGTATCACTCTTTGCTCATATTTCTCTGCAGGCTGGAGGTTAAGGAGAAAGCGATGGCCCTTCAAATCGCAGCCTGTCAGGAACCAAGGGGAGCGTGGTTACATACCGATCGCTCCCCCTCCCTGCAGCAGGGCTTGCTCGCTCCTGGGACCGATTAGTCCCTTCCAAGCTGCCCCCGACTTTGCGGGGGATTTCAGTGTGTTCAAGCTTCAAATGCTCTACGAAGTAGTTTTGGTAAATAGCTGTTTCCTAAAATTTCTTCCTATCAGTTTTTTTCCTTGGGCAGAGGGGTCCTCCTGGTTCTGGTACACTGTTCCTGCTTCCTAGTTCTGTTTCTCTCCAGCCATCTCCTCACAAATGAAGCTGGCAGGCTGCAGAAGGCATCCAGGGATCACTTTCCTGGACTCTGAGCAAGCACTGAACAACTGGAGGTCAATCAAGTGTTTTCCTTAAATGCTCTTTTATTACATCCCGGTGCTGGTATCCTCCAAGGAGACGCAGCCAGGGATGCAAGCAGAGGAGCGGCATTGCATCGTGTGCTGAGACCCCTCCATTCGCGTTGCCCTCTGGCCCTGCAGCGCTCCAGGAAGACGTGTTAGAAAGGTGTCTCTGCGTTGTGAACCCAAGGGCGTCCGTGACCCCAGCGTGCAATCAGTATTCGTGCTACATCGGTGAGCCGTGGGATGGATGGCTCGTGCGCACCAGCCATCGCGGTGCTTTTAGAATTCAAATGTGCTCAGCTTTTCCAAGCTGTTCTTAACTGGAGCATAATATTTTTTGCACAGAGCTGGAGCACGATTTTTGGCAAAAAGCAGTGAGTGCTGGTTAGGACCTACTGTTCTTCCACCTGCCCACCTCCACCCAGCACCCATTCTTCAGCTTTTTTTAGGCTTAATTCACAATGAAGTTCAGCTTCTGCACCAAAGTTAAGCCAGAGCCAATCTTGTAAGGACTGACAAGAGGAGATTCAGGAAGGAAAGCAGCCTGTTTCTCATTTTGCCGAAAGCGCATAGATGTGCCCATATGGGGGTACCAAGGAGCGCGGAAGGACACCGAAGGGGCTCTCTGCCTCCATGAAGCAGAAGGTTTGAGAAAGTACCATCTGCTGGGAGAGGGAAATCCCTGGGGACCGGGAACAGGACGCCACGGAATAGCTTTGTTTCTGTGCTAATTGGGGGAAGCCCCAGGCAAAGAAACAGGAACTGAGTCCTTTTTGTGAGAGAGATGATTCTTTCCTTTGCTAACTGAAGCACCCAGTTGCTTTTAAGAGGGAGAAGAGCAGACAGTCTGGAGGGCCGGGTGTTTCTGGGAGGAAGAGATTTTGCTGGGGAAGATCCACATGTCCCAGAGCAGGTGAAGCTGGGGGAGAAAGCAAGCATCTCGGAGAGGATGCGGTTTTGTGCATACGTGGGAAATCTGTGGACCACAGAAGAGCAATGCCCGGCAGAGGGAGCAGGCCAAAGACTTTCCTGCCGAAGTCACAGGAGGCTGCAAAAGAAAACTGTCTCTGGAAGTTTTTCCTTGACAGCCCAGTGCCTTGCACTGTGTGCCTTATCCTGTAGCTGCCAATCTAATTATTCCCCATAGCCTTCAAAATGCAGACAGCTCCCTTCAAACTCCCAACAGTTAATACAGCTTTCCCTGTTGTCTTTCCTTTGCTATTAAGGCTGCTTTTGCACTGGTGCCACACTTCATCCTCATGCCTTCCTGCATCTACTGTAAAACACATCCATCCCATCTGTCGTGGTGATCATGTCAGGAGCTTGGCAGCTGTCTTCTTAATTGTCCACATTTCTTTGCATGTGCTTCCTGCAGCATATCTTCATAACAGCTCCACAAACTGTTTTTGAGTGTTTGCTGTGGATTGGAGGCTACCTACACAACGTGCCAAGTGGGGTAGCTGGGTTTTGTTCACAGGTTATCTATCATTTAAGCTTGCTGCTGTTGTAATTCAAGCTTGTCCCTGGAAACAAATGTGGACGTGCAGAGGTGTATCTGCAGGCCTGCTCCCTGTGCTGGAGTGGAGACAAGTCGTGTCTCCAGTGGGTAAGTCAGAGCAGGAGCCTAGATTAGCTACTCTGAATCTGTTGTTGCCCCTAGATGCTAGAGGGAGCTGAGGCAGAGGAGCTTCCCGCGTGAGGATTTCCGTGTTGGAAAGTGTGAATACTCCCAGCTCTGGATGCTGCTACTCTGGGAGCTGGTCCTTCCCCATAGGGACTGTGTAGGACCCTGGCAAGACCAGTGCTAAAAGTCTTAATAGTGGCTAGTTTGGTGTGTATATCCAGCGCTTATTTTTACCCTGTAGAGACATGTAGATTCTGTGCCTGATCCATTTTATAATCTACCCTACAAAATGAAACTTCCAGCCCCTTACCCCCCTTTGTGTCTGTAGTCAAAAAGGGTTGTTGATTCCACATCAAAGTGAATGGAGGGGCTTGCTGGGACGTCCAGCACTTAGCACGTGTTGGTGAAGTGATGCAGCTGAGCTCTTTCCTGCCCTGTTCTGCCTGTACTAAGTTTTTCTTTTACCGTCTGCAGGGAGGGCTTTGCGATGTGCTGAAAGCTCAAAATCCCAAAGCACATGCCACACTTTTCTCAAGTGTGAGGGAAACGTCATTTTCAGATGTGCACCTGGTTGCAGAATTGCTGGGGAAGTGTTTGTGAGGAGCAGCAGTCGTCACAGTGAGGTTAGCTCGGCTGGGTAGTTTGACAGGAGGCTGACGGTGGTCAATGGTCAATAGAAAACCTAGAAACCCCGTATGTTAGAGCATGGAAGGAGATCAGAGAGTCAGGAATGGTAGGGGAACTTGTTAGACATGTTAAAAGCTGGGGACAGAGGAAGAACTGTTGGGTTTTGAAGTTCATTTTGGGGTTATGAAGTTCATATTTTTCAGTCCTGCTCTGTGTAGATTCCAGTTTGGGGAAGGACATGTGATTCTGGCGTGGGATGCTTAGTGCTGCGTTGTCTACCCTCTTCTTCTAGATTTGCAAGGTTAACCTCCCAAATCCAAGTCTTGAGGGTTCTTTTCTAGGTGCAGGAACCGCTAGCAGAGTGTTCTTGGACCTGGAACCTAGAAACTGTTCTTTCTGCTTTAGGAGCTGCTCAGACCTGCTTCCAAAACTTGCTGTGTGAATGTGAAATGGCTTTGCTGGAGTGTTGCAGGGCTGCCTCAGACTTGGTTCCCATCACAGAAGCCTGTCTGAGCAATGCTTTTTAATAAGGCTTAAAAAGCCAATGTGTTTTGATCTGTGCTAGCATTTCTTGATGGTGGGGATTTCAAAAACTTTAGATTTTTCCACTGGTTTTAATAAGAGCTCCATTAAAACAGCATGTCAGACACTCTTGTATAGTAAATGGAGATCTCCTTGCAACTTTTCTCTCCTCAGGACAGTGAACTCCTGACATTTAATATCTCCCGGCACCAATCGTGGTGGAGCGAAAATGGCCCTGGCTGTGTAAGGAAGGAGGCTTCAATGTCTGGCATCAAGGGCCTGGACAGCCATTCCTACGTCTCCGTGATAGGCTGTGCCCTGGAGTATCGCTACATCGAGGTCATGCACAGCTCCTTCCAGATCCTGATCGCGGTGAGTGTCGGTGAGGGCAGCACAGGGCAACTGTCTGTTTTTCCAGGCACTGAAACTAGCCCATATTTTCTGCCCCACTTCATCTCATCTGATCGTGAAGGCCTCTGTAAATGCTATTGAAAGCTAACGGGTTTTGTTCCCCTGTTCTCTTACCAGCAATATTGCTAATAAGAATTGGAAGTTAATACCAGCAACCTAACACTTGAAATAAGGTATCACATGCAACCTTACAACAACAACATGTCATATTTTGACAAGGACAGAAACCCTTCTTCTGAAGGATTTCTTCTGTTCCTCAGGACTTGGTGGCAGCTGGGGGAGCACATATTTGTTTGTACCTGTGATGAAGTAAAGGGGAGAAAATCCTTATCTCCAGAAAATGAAACAAACTTTAAGGAAGCAGAAAGGAGCATGTTTTATTTCTGCTGACACCTAAGATATGCATTAAATGTTTCCATCAACTGTTTCCTCATTGGAGTCTTCCCCAGGCTTTTTAAACACCTGCAGTAATTCAATGTCCTTATGTTCACTGTTAATTAATTGTTTCTCATTTGTCTGTGAAATTAACTGAAACAAAATGTCCGTTGTTTCCCTTACTCTGCTGGTGCTCTTGCGTTTTGTAGCTGCATTACAGTCAGCAGCCCGCATCTTTCTAATCTGCTTTGGTTTGTTACTTTGTGGTTGATGGCTTTAAACATAGACCGACGTGTACTGGTGAAACGTCCACATTGCAGCATTTCAGGTCTGGCTGTAAAAAGGGTAACTTGCTTTGGTTTAAATGTTAGAGGATAACAAATACTGAGAAATTCCAAGCTTCTGGAATGCCAGCTACTTCTCTGCACATTTTTGGTACCACGTTCTGCTGTCTTGATCCTGCGTTTCCTCTTAGCTGAGATGACTGTTAATATTTGAGAGCTGTTAATATTTGGGGGGTTCTCCTTCAGGGAAAATTATCTGAGTTAATGTGTCTGAGCGTTGCTTCCCTGCCTGTGTATGAGAAATGAAAACTTAGGTATCCGAAAGAGTCGAGCCTGGTTTCTTTTACAAAGGACTGTTAGCTGAAATAGGATAGAGGTTGCTGAGCTGGTGCTGTTCCTCCAGTTCGGTGAACCAGTTGGCAGATAATGAAGTCAGACCATTCCAGACTTTTTAAGTGCAGAAATGTCGCTGTTAGCATCCTTCCCAGGTGCCCGAGACAGCACGTGCCCCTGTGCCCCAGGCCAGAGGTTCAGCCGACAAATGGTAGGGTCTTGCCCTGAGTTTGTTTGTTTTATGGCATCTTACTAACTTAGCACAGTGCTAAGCTGAGTGGTCATATTGATGTATAGGAGGCAAGGTGACTAGTCCGTGTCTCTGGGAGTGTTTTCTCCTTTGCTTCCCTAAGGCAAATAAGAATATTCTTTCTGCATGTGCAGAACACCATAAGGTGCCAGATGGAGAGAAAGACATGGGAACTGTAAGATAAGATAGGATTTAGGTAAATACTTTCTTTCTCCTTCTTCCTGAGACTTAAGTTGCAGTAGATTTTTGCATCCTAAACCCTGGAAATGAGGCTAGAATACCTGGATATGAGAAGCCCATATGGGCTGAGCTGTGCAGAGCAAAATAACTTCTTACCTGTCCTGTAATAAGGGTGGAATATTGAAGCCCCAGGCCTGTAGCTCCTACCAGCTCTGAAATGCTTATGTAATTATTTCATGTAGAGGGACAAATGGAGTTTTTCCTCTCTGCTTTGCTGAGGTAAGACAGAAAGAAAGATATATTCTCACTTAAACCTTGCCTGAAATCAGCCAGCCTGTCCTCACCATTTTTAGTCTCTGAGGGTCAAATGCTTTGATCCTTGCCAGTGGTTTTTCTTTTCTTGTCTGTCTTTTTTTTTTTCTCCTCTTCTATTCTCTTTATCTCGTTTTAAGGCAGATTTCATTACAGGCTGCTGTCCTTCCCAGAGCGCCTGGCAGCTACTCCGTGCTGCAGACAGGCAGGGAGACCAGATCAATAGTACAAAAAACATGACTAGCAACCGAAGACTTGGGGGATACAGCAAGGGACATGACCTAGTTCCTTCCTTGCCTGCTAGGCATCTGAAGCACGAATAGCCAGCACCCTATTTAGAAGGAGAGCGGAGGGGCAAAATTATCCTTTTCTATAGTTTTGGCTTTGGTTAATGTTTTAGAAGTTGGGGGGAGGGGGAGTTATTCCGGATACAGTGATATAAAGTCCTCGTTCTTTAACAGTGGACTACCCCGTTGAGGACTTTTTGTCTGTTTTCTGGAGAGATCAATTCCCTGAGGCTCCTGAGGAACCGCAGTGCACCGTGCTGGGTAGCGGGGGTAAGGCTGAGTTCATCCCACGGAGTTTGATCTTCCATGCCAAAGGAGGGGGAAGGAAAACCTTGGCCCATATGGTGAGCGCAATGTTGGCTGTCACCTTGAATCCTGCTGGCTGTATCATTCTGGGCCTGTGTATACATTTGAAGAAGATGCATAAGGTCTCAGTCTGCTTTGCTTAGAGCTTTTCTGTACTCCTTGAAGGGAAGAGCAGCTCCTTTGATCTGGAGTGGGATCAAATGGGCATATCAGTCACCAGGCATGATACAAGTAGCTGTGGGATCTAGATTAAAATCCGTCAGACATCTCAAACATCCTCTTGTTGAGATTTGAACCCACATCTCTTGAAGGTGAAAAGGTTACAAATGGGACAGAGCCGGTAGTAGATTCTGTGGCAGAAATGCAGATGTAAATCCTGCTCAGTGTTTTAGCACAGAAAACATTGGAGGAAAAGGCTTTCTAGAACGAAACCTCCTAAACAAAGTCTGCACTTGTATAGAAATGTCACTGTAAAACTAATCCTACCAACGCAATAAGGAAATTCAACAGAAACCAGTTTGTCAAGAAAAGAAAAAATCCGCTTTGTTTTTATCTCAGCAAGGCTCAACCTTACATCCCCTGAGCTTGTCAGCCAGCAGGGAGAAGAGTGTTTTCTGGTTTTGAAATACCTGGCATAGTTCTGGTCTGTCCATATGGTAGTTCTGGGAGTGGGGAAGGACAGGCTATTCCTGAGGCTCCATTGAAAGGGATGGAAATTGGAAATGTCTTCCCAGCTGAGAGAACTCATTGCCTGCCTGTCTGCTGTTTTCACTCAAACTGACAGGTTGGAAGGTTCCCAGAAAGGCGGCAAGGCAAGCTCTGACAGCAGATGTTATGTGAGAAGCAAGGCACAAGAGATGCTTTGCTGTTGGCAGAAGCTAGATTTTTCAGTGGTCCTAATTGCATCCAAAAAGCAAAGAAGGTCAAGGAATCAAAGGGTTTTGGTTGCCTCTGTTTGGTTATCTGATCACAGTAGCTTTTTTTCAAGCTGGTTATTACCTTCTCATAGCTCCGGAATTGGGCAGAAATCTCTTCACTTTCCCTCTCACACTGATGAGAGCAAACACACTTCATTATCCTTGATTCGAAGTGAAACCTAGAATACATCTGCCCTAAAGAAGAGGACTCTGCACAGTTTCTCTGTGGTGAAAAAAACAATGACAAGTTTCTCTTATCTCGAGAGAAGAGTTGAAGAGTCCAGAATATTCACTAGGATAGTTGTAGACTAAGGCCAAGATTTTGCACAAGCAACAGGTGACAGCTCCTAAAATCTGCCTTCCCATCCTTCATATACTGAACACACTTAGAGCCAGCTGGTCCCTTTCTTTAGATCTTCCTGTAATTCAGTCTTTCTAGCTCAAGCACTTCCGTTCAGTGCTGCTTTTGGGGGAACACTTCTCAGCTCGCTGTTAAAGTTAACTTTAGACAACTGAGGCAGAAAGATGTTCTGACTTCCATCTCCATAGCTCCTTTGGGCAGATTTGTCCCCACCTGTCTCCCCCGCCCTGTGCATTTGCCTGCAGAACACTTGGGACATCCCAGCTCCATCCTCTCCTGTTCGGCAGTGTGTGCTTTCCCAGGCTGCCTGACAGGCTGACCGAGCACACCTGCCTGCAACATGTGTTCCCAATAAAAACCTTAGTCAGATACTTGTGCAGCCTGGAGGAAGCTGGTACTGAACAGGCAGAACAAGTGAGGAAACAGCAGCAGAGGCTAAAGCCTAAGAATATTCTTTGGGGAACTAGAGCAATAGCTTAGTGTCATTTTACATCACTGACTTTTTTCTCTTCTCCTACCTCGCCTACATAGTTGCAAAAATGTAAGAATTATTGATATTTCACTGGGATAATACGCCTTAAAACCCTCTTCCTTATTGAAATTAGCAATGAAGATGGCATTCAGAGCAAAAGTGTAATTACTTCCATATTTTTGACATCTGTCAAGCTTTCTGCTCGCAGTTAATCACTTGGTGATGTTCTCGGGCTCGGTGCATCTTCACCAAGGACGCAGTCGGAAGGGAACCGTAGGTGTCTCTTGGGGTCTGCTCAGCCCACGTTCTAGCAGACTTTCCCAGTGAAAAGGATGGGACAAAAGGAGCAGCACTTCTCCTCTGTAACTGTATTTCATTCATAATTCATGAAGGAGGCAAGACACAGAGCAGATCCCAGGAGTTCATTTCATCCCCGAGGTGATAGGTTTAATTATAGTTTAGTTCAGCCAGTGTGAAAATGCAACTCACGTTCATATTGTATGTCTCTCCCTTCTTTTTCACTGAATTTTTTCTGTTCAACTAGGTTGTGAGACTCGCAGAACTTATTTGAATAAAAAGAAAACAAGCCATTGAATAAACAGTAATTTATTATTGATGAAACTCATGCCAAGAAGAAATGGGTTATAAGGTCAATGCAGAGTAAATCTTAAAAACGAAGCAGGTCATTTTGAAACAAAGTCCAGGGAAAAAATAAACAAATAAGCCTCCATGGAGCTGGGATTAGAGATTCTGCAAAGTTTATTTACTTCACTAGCTTCTTTTTTGGTTTGTTTGTTTATGAGTGTAAAAGGTCCCCTTGGCTGTAAAAGGAAAACAAATGTGGGGAGAGAAGAGTGATGGCTGGGGGTTACGAGGCATTAATTTCTGTGCAAAATAAACTTTGCTAATCAATCTCACTGCTCGCTTGCTCCTTCTAACTCTGAACCCAGTTTTCAGAGGTTGAACAGGTTGCCCATGATAGCGTAGCTGGTAAGTGTTTGTGTATTCTACCCATAAAGCGGGCAGATAAGTCATTTTCGTTGTCAATACGTCAGGGGTTCCCTGGCACAACTATGGGGAACAGCAGACTTAGGGTTTGCTTTCACGCGCTGTCGAGTGTCATGCGGGGACTGAACTCAGGGCTGCTGCTTCGCGCGGCTGCGAGCCTGGAGCTCCTCCGCGGAGCCGTGATGGCAAAGCCGAGTGGCGTCGGGGCCAGGGGTCAGGACGGATCCTTGCTCAGCACCGTGGGGGCCGCTCAGCACCGCAGCAGGAGGGGGCGAAGGCTGCGGCTGCGGGGTTGTGCTGCTGTCAGAGAGCTCTGGTTCTACTCAAACTAATTCTGGAAGACAAAAGGTAAAATTGCACGGGCCATTGCCATCACTTTGCGGTTGCCGTTGCACTTAGAAGGGTTTCCTTCCAAGTTAAGCACCCTGAGGCTGACGGAAACTTAGCATGAAGCAGCCCTGTCTGCGAAAATACAGAGCAGGAGCCTGAGTGCACGGAGCCACCTCTGCTCCCCTGCAGTCCTGGGACAGGCTGCCACAGGGCCCACCCACGAGCAAAAGAGAGAGCTGGCTTGCCTCTCATGCAATTATAGGAAATCGTAAAGGAAATAAGAGGTTTAGCGATGTTTTAAAAAAAAAAAAAAAAAAAACATTTCCTTCCAACAAGGTGTTTTTTGTCTAGGAGAGCTGCAGAAACCAGGAATGCCTTATAACTCCCTAGTAGAAACCTCATTATCTTGCCTTTTGTTTTCTGCCGTGATGTATTTTTCTGTCATATTAAAAATGAATGGACTCTACTTTTCAAGCCCCACCATGCATCATGCTGTCTTCCCTCGGAGTGAGTCACTGTATGTTACATTCTAACTCTTGTTCCAGAGAATTGAGTTCACAGTGGAAAACAATTATGTCTCACAATAACTTTACTAATAGAGTTAGTGTCAACCAAGATCTTGCTAAGTGGGGTGTTATGTAAAGATGTAAAATGAAGGATGGAGAGGATATTTGATTAACAGGAAGAAAGCAAAGCAAAATAAAACCCTGCTGGATCTAGAATGCTTCAATTCCCATGGTACCAGAAGCTGCTGTCTTTATTCAGGCTGGATAATGACTTGCTCCTGAGGCTGAACAAGGACAGCAAAGCCTGGCTGTAACGCTTCAGAGCTTCTACCAACTATCTGCTAAGTGCACAGCCACCAGGATACCTTAAACTGCTTTTTTTAATGTTCACTGTAGTTTTTTGCTCTAGACGCTGCTCTGGGCAACTGCTTGGCATGCAGGCCACACTGCACCGGGAAGGCTCTGCTATTTGAGAGAGACCCTGTTGTGTTACCATTCCTTCGCTGCTCCTGTCTGATTCCCCGGAGGTGGCGATTTATCCCTAGCCTATGTGATTTATGAATTAAGACCATCACTATCATCTTGTTTGTTTCTTATCGTCCTCTGGCCCATTTCCTTTGCAAGCCCAATGCCTGATTAGTCCATGCAGTTTTCATTCAATACCAAGGATAAAGAGACCCTTAGAAAGTTTAGACCTAAATTTAGACTAGGATTTCATTCCAATGAATTTTTTATCTCCAAGCCTAAGATATTAAAGATTGCAGGGTTTCTGAGTATATGCTGCCAATAAGTCACCAGTTTTTATTTATCTCATCTCCATAAAAACTGGTCCCATCTTGTTGGTAGATCCTACACCAAAGTAGTGTCTCTTTCCTTGCATGACCCTTGTGACGGGATTGTGGGCTGAGGAGTTCTTGTCCCTGGACCTCTGTTAATAACACCTACCCCAAATGTCTGTGTGTCTTCCTTGTATGTAGCGGTCCGTCTAAGATGTTACATCAGGCACTCTCCTTCATCCCCCTCACCAAAGATAGCACAGTAGTTGCAGTGTCAACAAAACCAGGCCATTTTCTTGCGAGTCATTCCAGCAGCAGCAGGCTGCTCCTCTGAAGGTAGGATTGGGTCTTGCAATTTTGGAGTTCTGAGCTTTGAGTCTGCGCCCAGCAGCCTCTTCCCCTAAGCCTACCCCTGCGCTACTTACCTTAGAGCAAATACAGCTTGGCTCCACTGTTACAGTAGTGCTGCCAAGTTTAGAGCAAATATTGGCTGTTGAAGTCATGCCAGGCAGGTTTTGACCAACCTCACAAGACCGATGCTAAAATGATTTCTTCTTTGTGTTTTCCAGCTGGTGGGCTTTGTCTACGCCTGTTATGTTGTTAGTGTTTTTACAGAAGAAGAAGACAGCTGTAAGTATTTATCAACAGATCCCTTGACAAAGGTTTTATTAAATTCTCTTTCTCTCTCAGACGTTGGTCTATCAGCAATGAGTTGCAATCAGGCTTCTTTCCATCTCTCCATCTATGTGATACAGCAGTAACTACCTTTCAAGGACTGGCTGTTTTTACGATGAGATTTTTTTTTTCCCTGCATCATTATGTGTTGGCTGCTGTACTCCTGTTACTCTTTCAGCACAGAAAAGCTTGGTGTTGGCTACTCACTTAGGCTAGGCTTTAGAGAAACAGGGCAGCTTCCTCTGCTCTCAAGCTGGTATAGCTCAAGCATAACACTGCTGAAATATTCCCAGTGTAAGCAGGAGTACCTACAGCGGAGGATACAGCCCGGTACTCAGCTAGGCAGGAAGGCCACATGCTGAGTATCATATGCCACAAGCTGAGGATGAAGCGCAGAGCAAGGTTTCATGCCAAGAACTGACCTGACCACTTAATTTAAAAGTAGAGGAAGCACTATATCTGAATTACGGGAAGGATGAATGAACCGACTCCCTTGCACTGGGTAGGCAGTTCTCCTAGGTGTCTCCCTTTGAGACCAATACTTTTGACACAAAAGGATGGATGCACAGTGTTCAAACAAAAGTGAAGTTTGCTTTCTTTGGCAATGTGTGGCTTTCTGCGTTTGAATTCTTAGCATGTTTGAATCAGTAGTTTTATTCAAATCAATGGGTCTAGGCCAGTTTACTCCAGCTAAGGATCTGATCCAAAGGTTTCATATCCCAGTATCGCTTCCTCAAGACATTCGTTAGGGTTGTGCAAGTAGCTCTGTCCTTGTAAAGAGCAGCTGGCATGGATGTTAGCTGAAAAATAACAGCTTTGAACTGGACATTTGAAAGTATGTGAAGAATGTTATTTCAAAGGGGTGAGATGAGATGAATTGCTGGTCTGACTCGCCTGCATGTTCTTCTGTTGTTTCCTGGGTGGTTAAACTGATTCTACTGGCTTTATTGATTATTTGGAGCTTGGCAATGTATTTTGTGAAGGTGCTACATTGTAAGTAATATTTCTTTTAATTGCCCTATAGCTCTGCCTTTATCTAAACAGTTTGAGTTCTGAGCTCCCTTTTAATATTGTAAAATAATAACTTGACAGAGCTCATTTTTATGGCAGGGATCTGTTAGGAGAAGCAATCACATGGAAGAAAGCATTATCTAGAAATGCAGAGCTGTTATTTTCAGGATACATATTTTTTTTCCACTAGCAAATTCCTTTCCCCTCCAAGTTTCCCAGCTTGGAGTTAAAATGCCAGCTTGAATAATTAACAATGACAAACCATCAATATTTCACACTCACAGTGGTAGATCCTTCCAGTGACCCGAACAAATTTGAGCTGCGTTTTAATTTTCTCTTCCATTTGTGGTTTCTTTTAAATGTTCCTTTGATATGCAGCATGAAGTAATTATAAGTGCTGAGGCACATTAATCAGGAAGCTCATGCTAACGTGATTTTCATGAGAAAACACAGCAGTAGGGATCCACTAATGCTGAACTGTGAGCAAGAATATTTTAGATTGCTAATGCATTGTAGTGTATGGCTGGTAGTGACAATGAACTATAGTTAAGATTTTTTTTTAAAGTGACTCATATTTTGGGTGCTTCCATAGTTGGGTGCTCAGATGAGGTGACTGTTCGAGGAGCTAGACAGTTATTGAAGACTGTGTGTCTTTAAGGTCTCCTAATTTAGACATTCCACAACTGAGGTAATGCAGTTAGCAACTGTCTTTTAAAATGCAGACTGTTTTAGTTTTAAAATACTCAAATAAACATTTTCAAAAGTGGCTGAAAAGAGTCCAAGTCTCATCAGAAGCCACCAAGAATTATGCTCCCAATTTACTTAGGACCTCTAGAGATTTCATCTATTAATTGGCAGTCATTCCAGAATCACGGTACCAGCATGAAGCTATCCATCAGGATGGAATTGGTGAGGATACATTGTCCTCAAACTTCTATTTTAGAAATTTTAAGAGTTTTTTTTTCATTTCATTTTTTTTTCTGATTTTATATTGTTTGATTAAAAATACCAAAAATCCTTAGCAATATATAGCTAAAATCTGAAATAATAGTGCCACCTTCAGGAAAGAAAAATGAACAGGCACTTATACAGTTAATAAAACTCTCCAGTTGTTTTTAAATGGCATTTGTATGGGATATAAGCTTTCACACTTCCAAACAACAGACACTAACGGCACAGAAAAGTGGTCTAAGCGGAATCTATTTTAAAGGTTTTTGCAATGCCTGCTAGGTTAGTGGCAAATCATACCCCTACTGACCTAGCTGTGTTGGCCAGCTCAGTAGTATAGACTTGGCCTAAGTTCAGTGGAACCAAGAGAGGCTTGAAAAATTCTTCCATGGGCACTAAGGGAATTGTCACTTAAAACATCCCTTGCTTAGTTACATTGCCCTTTTTTGAATACTGGAAAAAAGGAAGCATTGTTCCTATTTGTATAGGTTTAAAAGAAACTGAGTTGGCAGAGGGGACCTGAAAAATATCAGAGCTGAAGATAGTGAATGGGGTATTTGCAGTTCTCCAAAGCTGCTGTCGTCTGTCTTGCAAGGAAGACAAGTGGGGCAAGAAAATTCCCACTTCAGTATATAACCTTCATGGGGATTGCTGTGCTGCCAGCTTTCCTGCTGGCATTCACTCACCCGCTACTCGCCAGCCTCCTCCTTTCAGCACACTGCTGAATGGCTGAGGCTTTGTCAGCTCAATTCTCACGTGTAGTTGCAGTGTGGCAGTAATACCCAAAGAGGCTGAGGGAAGCCCTCTTGTTTTTCCTGGAGTCTTGTTTTGGTTTGGTTCTTTTGTTAGCTCTGGGCTTTAAGTCTTGTGTTAGCTGAATCTCCTACTTTGGAACACTTTCCCACCCCAGGAGATGGGGGAAAAGAGGTCTTTACAGGCAGAGATTTCCAAATAGCACTGGGCAACCCATACCCCAAAAAAATCATTTTTCTGTTCTCTCACTAATTTTCGTGTTACGTCATGACATGCACCAACTTTTTTTTCATTTCCTTTCAACATCTTGGCCATGTTTGTTTATTTATTTCAGTTTTAATTTTTTTTCAGTTGATTTCATTGGTGGATTTGATCCATTTCCTCTCTACCATGTCAATGAAAAGCCCACCAACCTTTTGTTCAAGCAGACATACCTGTAAGTATTGTGTCCTGTGCTAAGAGGCTACGCAACCCTCTTAGTCTGGCTCAAGGGTGCCATGGGCTTGGGTTTGTTCCTCCTCTGCAGGTGATTTCTCCAGCAGGTTTTTCAGATGTGGAGGGCACCAGCAAGTAGCAGAACACAGAAGGAAGGGGTGAGACTGCCTCTGCTCAGCCCTAGGCTGCTAGGGTGAAGGTGGCATTGCTGTACTTAGGACAGTGTAATTTGACAGGAAGCACTTGGGGCGGCTGTAGGACAGCATTATTGAAAAACTACTGGACACTTTTCCCTTGGAGAAAGCAAAGTGAGGCTTTTCAGGAGTTAATGCTGCCCAAACAGGTAAAGACAGGAGCTGTGGGGAAGGAAGAGTTGGCTTCAGTGGTTGCTGGGGATAAGCCATAGCAACAGCAGAATGTAGTTCTTCATCTCAAGGTTGAATTGTGGTCTGTCAGGCAGAGCCTCAACTACAGACCTCTACATACAGAAAATATATGCAACTTCTACAGTTATTTAAGCTCCTAGTTCTGTGCACAGACAGTCACAACTGAACTCTGATCTATGTACCCGTATGATTTTGATTCCTGGCCACATCTTTGCCATCCTCCCATAATCCTCTCTCAGGCTGGCACCACAGACTCCGACTCTATCACTGGCACAGGGTTGCAGGGTCACCCTGTATCTGCTCATACTCCTAGGGGACCTGTAGAGTACAAAGCTAACGCACCAGAGTTGAATTAAGTTGAGCATTAGATGGTTTCTATGCAGGAAGGTTTCATTTTCTTGAACTTCTGTTTCCTACAAGAATAGTGGCTTGTACATGTGGCACAACACAGGAGTTCAGATGAGAGAGGGGAGCAGAAAAGGGAGTTGTCCTCAGCAGCTCCCCTCATGCAGCTAAGAGACCTGTTGTTGAATCCCCACTTCTGCCCTCTGATAATCCCCTTCCACTATTCAATGCACAAGAGCTTTCATGCAGTCCACTTGAAAGCTGGTTCTTAATGAGATTCTCAGACATAAAGGCCAGCATTATCTGTTTAAAGCAGCAATAAGATCTGAATTTCTAATACTCCTTATATCCACGCTGCAAGAAGGCAATTCAACGTGCAGAAATTTTTAAGAGTGGTTATCAAGGGAGGTGGGTTTTTTTTCTTTTTGAAAATATCATTACCAGAGAGCTCTGCCAAAAAGAAAGATTTGAGGATGGGGGAGAAAAGCAGGGCTGAGAAAAGAAAAACTGCCCCCAAATCGATTCGCAGATGTGCCTCTGTAATGCAGTACAGAGTTACTACACACTTTGTCACTGCAGCATGCAGCGCAAGTCCAGGAGAACAAGTCATTTCTGCTAAGCAGTTAAACTCCCTGTAAGTTTGGGGGTGCAACAGCATTATTAGGAGGGATGCTACAGGAGATTAAATATTGATTTCCCTCTCATTTTGTCACGGTGGGATGCAATTTTCCATAGCGTGCAGAAGCTGTGGAGCTTCAGGCAGTTCTCTGATTTACTAGCTCAACACAGCAGTGTAGGGAAGAAACATCACACTTTTACAGTGTAGGATTTGGGCTGCTTTTCTTTTAAAATGATAGTTTTGTCTGTATAAAAAGTACTAGCTTCTTTTAAAGTTTTCTATATGGGGTGATAATAATATGAACAGAAGCTGGTAATGTAAAATTTCCCTACAAGGTGCTCACTAAGATGGTAAGCTACTAATAAAGTGCAGAGGTAGTTCTGTCACTCTTCATTCCCATTCTTCAGGGCATCACTCATGTATTGATAGCTTCTGTCTGCACAATATAATATTTTTTTCTGGCTAACTGGAGGGGAAGACAGCTGCTGAGCAGTAGATAAGGCAACCATCTATAAATTTCACAGCAACCACCAAATAGTTATTTTTGCTTATTCCAGCCTAGTTCTTGTGTTTCTTCTACATGCATGAGCAGGAGTGAGAAGAACAGCTGATGATTGAGTAGAATGACTCTCACCTAATGGTGCTGCTGCTGAGTTTTGTGTCTGGTGCACCGAGTGCCAGATGCCCTTGTTGTCCTGCTGTGAAAACCATTTCATGATGACTGAAGGCATTTTCTTTTTTTATACCCTGTTCAGGAAGATGCAAAACAATAAAAACATCCAACTTCTTTCAAATTTAAATTTTAAAAGCAACTAGGGGTCAGGAACAGGTACTTTTTGTCTTTTCTACTTTTTGTTGGAGGAAGCCTAGAAGGAAATCGAATTCATTCTGAAACTACGGAGTCAGGGCAGACAGCAACACAGAACTGTCATTTTTCATTTTAGGACAGCATCCCCCCCTTGTCAATAGTCAGCTGCTCTCCTGTTAATGGCCTTGCCCTGTTGCTGCAACCCTCCCTCTCTCTAACAGGATGGCTTTCAATCATTGCCTGGCTAATAGGATTATCCCCATCACTCCAGTTTTATCTATCATTTTCTGATGAGATCACCTTCCTTCCTCTCCTCCTAACGTGCCCTTTCCCTTGTCCTGGCACCCATATTCCTCTTGTCCCTGTTCTTCATTTCTCCAAATACTGGATCTTCATCGATCTTTAGGCCCCACAGAACAACAATGTTGATCCAGACTGACTTGCATAGCCTAAGTCTGAGACCCACCCCCATAACCTCTGTACCAAGGCCACAGCATCTGAGCTAGCTTATTTTTAAATATTCTGTCACAGTTCAAAGATTTCAAATGGCAACTCCTGTCTTCCCTGGTAACCCACTTCAGTGGTTATCAGCTGGTAAATTTTCTTAAAAAAAAAAAATCCAGCTGATATTTTCATCCTGGTGCTTACAAAGGCATGATTAAAATATGTTTCATTTCAATTAGCACCTCCAACACTCACACCGCAACAATGATTTCTATAAATGCAATCATTTCTATTTCAAGTTCCACAATTGCTTGTGTTCTACATTTCATTGACTCTAGGGGTTTTTGGTTGCGATAATTTCTATTTCAAGTCACAAATTTAACAGACTCAACTGAGCATAGAAAAACTGTTTGAAACCTCACCGCATAGAAGAGTTGCCCTTAATCTCACTGCTGCTTCCCAGTCAAGGCACTAGACTGTTAGCTTTACCAATAATATACTGGGAATCTTGATAGGAAGTATGTTAAAGTTTTCAGTGTGCGTTTCTGGGTCAAAGTACTTAACCAATATATTATCCCTTCGTTATTGAAAACTGAAGTCTCCTGAGGCCAAGAGACAGCACATTCCCACTGCGTTTTCAGGAAGGAAAGGCTGAACTCTTACCCTACATCAGCTAAAGCTCAACCTCAGGCCATAACTGCTTGCAACACTGTCTCCTCTTTGGCTTCACAGGAAAGCACATCAGTTCAGGCTTGCTTTTCCTCTTGGTTGTGGTAATAGACCCCTCATTTAAAAGGAGGAGGCATTCTTGCAGCAATAACCCTCCAAGGGTTAACCAGCACTACTTTGAAGATTCTGACTAAAGCTGTTATCTCCAAGTAGCCTGAAACACTTGTCAAGGCACTAGGAGGCCCAGATCATCACGATAACTTATCATCACTTCTGGCCTAAGTCCATTCAGTCTTTTGCCAGAGGGCATCATTCTCTGAATTTGTTTCAAAAAAAGTGCTGTGTAATCTTAATTGTAAAGCAAAATAGTCTTGAATCATGTTTTTCTACTTGATTTAGTGCTAAAGCAAGAACCTGCTGACAATAATTAGCCTATGTTTATTTAAAGGGTAGAGAGATGGTCAATAGGTCCACCCGCATTTGGACATTTACAGAACCAAGCAGAGAATTCCACAGTTGTGAGGTTTCTTTCCTTAGCACTTATTGCAATCTAGCACACTGGATACCCTATCCAATTAATAAAGTTAAGAGCTTTAATTTCATCTTAGTTGTGTAGCTGTTTTCCTCACATCTACCATTCAGGAGAGGTCACAGGCTAACAGGCAGGGTGTGACTTTTATCAGCTGTAGACTTTAGGACTGCCATTAGCAACAGGAGGTAGTGCTTGATTGAATGATCTAAGGTTCCAATTGGCAATTGCTCCCTTATCAGTTCTTTTGTAGTGCGGTCTGTCTGCTAGCCAAAGGTGTGAAGCAGCTGTGAGCATGCAGCACTAAAGGACTAAAACCCATAAAACAGTCATTCACTTATTGGTTCAAAGTAGGTTCTTCTAGATCAACTGGCAACTGATAAGTATCAGCATGCAAATAACAAAATCTTCAGTTCAAAATCCAAAGTGAAACACTGGGGGAGGGGGAAACAAAATATCTTTTGGATTGAAATTTTTCAAGTTTTTGTTTAATGACCAGAATACTTTGCAGAGGAAGCTGTTACTTAATGGGAAAAAAAAATTCACTTTCTTTTTTAAAAAAACAAAACGCTTCTGCTTTTCTTTCTAGGTAAACTTTTTTCCCAAACAAACAATTTGCTGAACATCAACATGAATTTGCAAACTCTTTTGATCAACCTGAAGCTGCAGGCTTAAGAGGTGATGTTTCAGCTGAAAACATTCACTCATCTTTACTGCTAGCTACAAAAGTAGATCTGCTTATACTGCATCTACACCAAAAAGCACATCACTGCAATTTCAAGAGGTTATTTTATTCCAGAGATGATCCCCAACTTCTAAAATTCCAAATTTTATGCAGCTCCAAAAGCTGGGGACATCTGGATCTAACACTTTGGTTCACACCTTTCTTTAGTCTAACTGCAGTATATTCAGGTCCATTATATGCATAATATTCTTTCTAGACTTGAAGACTACTTAACCACATTACATCTGATCTTTCAAATCCTGTTCTTTATCTGCAGTCAATTGTACTTACACAAAAGAAAAAATTGAATTTTGTCCTCATTATTTCCACACCATTTCTGTTATTTTAAGTAAACAATTTACTGCTTGCTCCAGGTTGATTCCCTACCTCCACCTTCTTTCTACAGGCCTGCATAAATAAAGAGGATGCTGGAGGATGGATAAAGCTTGCACTCCACCATCAAAGGTGCTGCAGGAAACAATCCTTGCGGCCTGGATCTGCGGCAGAGGAAATGCAGAATGGTGAACTCGATTCCATTTTTTTTTTCTTCTTTTCAAATGCAACGAATGTACATTGAAGAACAGCCACGTGGTTTGTCTTTAAATCTATGAGTGCCCTGACGAACCATTCCTACCACAGTCTGGTTATTCTAGCCAACAAATGGCACGGGCCTAAGGCTGAGGCAGAACAAGCCCGCAGAAGCCTCTCTCAAGGGACACAGTTCAAGTAGGAGCTGCTTCCTTCCGCCACGGATCCATGAAGGAAGTGCTGCACATTGCCCTGGGACATTTCAGAAGTTCTGTAGTTAGTTTCTTCCCCTCTCCTTTCACCTTGTTCTGAAGCGAGCCTAAATCCCCTAACACATCATCATCTCCTCCCTGCCTGTATAGAACTAGGTGGGGGCTATTTACATTGCAGTTTTTTTTAGGTGCCCTCCCCACACACACACACTTTTTTTTTTTTAAAAAGTTATAGATGAGAGCTCTTGCCGTTTTTATTTCTCTCCCATCCAGGACTCCCTTCCTCATTATCTAACCCTTTTAAGTGATGGACTCCTCAGCAGTAGGAATTTGTCCTGGATTTCAATGATCTGTGACCTAACTACTACAACACTGAACTGCTAAAATCTAGTACAAGCACCAAATCTTTACTCAGCATGGAGCTTAGCCCCATTTCAACATGCCAAGCCAATCTCAGAGCCCATACGAGCCCGTAACTCACTCTGGGTTTGCTCATCTACATTAACTTAACACTGGTGTAGCCATATACACAACTGATACCTGCTGCAGGACACTGGAAAATGCCTAGTTCTTCGTGGATCACAGACTTTTTGTACCTGCTTTCCTCATCAGGCAGCCACACCTATTCCACACACAGGCCTGACAACATCCTTCTGGAAGTCTGTCTTTTTTTGCAACAGGATAATTTAGAGGGGAGGAACAAATGGGAAATATAGGTGTAATTAAGTTGCATTAATGGACTACAGTAATTAATTGGGAAAAAAACCACACATAATACCAGTTTTGTTAGCTACATCTCCCAGCATGCAAGTGTCAAGTGGAGAAGGAACATTTGTACAGCCATTCCTGTTATTCTTTGGCTGGTATATTCTAAAGTGCTGTTGTAATTCTTTGTCTTGCCTAATCAGTTTAAAATCACTGGGGATTTTGGAACAATGCTTTTCAGAAGAGTCAAGCCTGAAGCCATGCTGGGGAAGGGAAGTGTGAGGGAAGAATTAAAGAAATAAAAACATTAAGCGCTAAAGATGGAATAATGCACCTTTCTTTGTCTCCTTCGAAAGGATCCAGGAGGCAAAATACTGTTCTGTAATGCTAAAAGTATGAGCAGTAAGAGAACACACACTGTTTCTGTGCCATTTCCCTTCACGATATCCACAACCACCTGAAACTTTGCGTTCTGATCAGGTGCCAATATAAGTGAAACTATTTCAGGGATGCAATTTCTTCTAAGGTCAGTTTTCCTTCTCTTCACCAGTAGGAGCCACAGCTTCAGCCTGAGTACATATCTAAAAGGACAGCTGACATGGCAGCTGCTTTGCCACCCATTTCATCATTTGATGAAGAAAAAGCACAGCCCTCTTTGAAAGGGATCTGCCTGACAAAACATGCTGCTTCCCATATCGGTCAGTACTGTGCCACTGCAAAAAAGGTTTTTTGTTAATAGCAGGACACAAGCTTCTATGCCATTTGACAACATGCACAGTGTGGGTACAGTCACTTGGCACTTTCTTCAGCCCTTTTTCGGTTCAGTTCTTTTGTGTATTACACTCATTTGTAGATGCCTACCTGATGTTCCTTGGAGGGGCAGAAAAAGGAATGGAAGAATAAACATGTTCCAGGAAGACTGTTCAGAAAAGACTCCATTTATCTGGGGATTTTAAAGTTAATCTTCCCTTTCCCAATTAGAAAATACTGACTTTACACTTTTGTTTTAATGAAAATTCTTCTCTTCTGATGAAGAAGGTTGTTGGAGAAAGATATGTTGTCCATAAGAAACCATCATTCTTTATTGGCCTTGTTTGAGTGCAAAAAAATTCAGCACAGATGGTGGACAAAGCATGGTTTTGGTTTTGAACAGCTAGAATATTTCACTAGTCAGTTCAGGAAGGAATTATTGTAGGTGACAGTATGAAGTCAAAAAGATTTCTTCAAATTATTTTCAGGTCTGCATGTTCTTAACACAATACCTTGCAGACTGACCAAGCCTTGATGCCGCATTTACAAAGAAAACTGAACCAAAACACCTGCTAAGTGGTCTAAAGAGGTTAAGTATCCATATCTCTAGAACTATGAACTTAACATACTTTTTGGCTTTGACATATACCAGTAAGGGTCAATTAAGTAAATATACGTGTCATGATCTGGTAGTTTCAGAACCACTATACCTTCTTTCTGTCCTATGAGGTACACAGATAAGTATCTTTTACTGGAAGTAAAATAAAGGTTCAGGTAAGCATGTAAATTCATTTTCAGCGAGTGCCTTATATCAAGCCCAGTACAAGGGGGGACAGGTAGAGAAACTACTAGGAMTCCTATTCTAAACTTAATTACCTTCTCTGGTTTTCAATAGCAGTACCATCCACCTTTCATGCTCTCACATCCCTTCTTCCTGGCTACTTGTGCAATACCTACATGTATTGCAAGTCTATATAATATCATATTTTGTTAGGGTACCAACTCTCAATCCTTTGCATCTCTCGTGCCATAAGAAAAAAGAGCAGTTGAAGGTTTTGCTCAAGTGGTTCCCTTATTGCCAGGATAAAGGTGCCCTCTACTGGCAATAGGCATCACTTGGGACTCGCTGATAATTCAAGGGACATTTCCCTCCTTTTGGAGTTGAGGAGTATGGAGGATGGACACACACACACACTTTTGCAGGCTCCCAAGGAAGCCACTGACACATGGTAAAAACAGTTGCTTCCTTCACCCTTGCCTACATAATACTGAAGGATGGAAGTTCAACTCTCTACTGCCTGATGCCTCTTATACATCCTATGATCCCCCCTAAGTAGGGCATTATACTAGAATCAGATACTTAGACCTCCATAGGATAAACTAAAGAAAAACCTTTTATTCAGCGAAAAAGAACACCTTTTTAAAAACATACATTCCCTTTCCCCTGCAGCCAGTAAACCTATTAACAGGCTATATCACTGACAAAACTTTTTTTGGGGGGTGGGGGAACAACTACATGATAAAATACCACATTTGAACTAAAAATCATCAGTTTAGCCAGCAAACATAAGTCCTAAGAAGGGTAAGTTTCCAGAGCTATCCTCTAGCAGAAGGATGGTCTCCAATAGCCAAGGAAGAGGCTTCACAAGAAACTTGCAGGACATCATCCAGTAACCCAGATCAAAGAGTCTTTCACCTTCTGTCTAGTGAGGAAGGTCATCAAGCTGACAATACAGTTTGGAAAAAAACTACAAATACATCAGGGTTTTCACTTAATTATGTAAATTTGGATATTATTGAAACATTTCTCAGTTGTTGACAGTTCAACGAGACAACTCCCCATTTATGGTTTCATTTGTCCAGTCTTCTTCCCCCTCACAGCAAAGAGCTCAGAACAAAAAGAAACAAAACCCACTCACTGCTTCCCCACAATACATGCTGCTCAGTATTCTCGTCTCAGAGGAATGTGTTTGTTATAAAAATAGTCTAACTTTTACTTAGACTTATGGAGGTAAGACATCAAACCAAGAAGGATAAGCTAATTATTTTCATCATCTCTAAGCAACTGCTAAATGGAAGAAAAAGAATCAGAGACAGTCCACTGAAAACAGTCCTTGATTTCAACACAGAGCTGGGATTCGTTTGAATATGCAAGACTTCGGAGGGGGATAATCTCTATCAACAGAAGTCTCTCATTTTGGTGGGTAAAGGAAACTAACAGTTTTTCCTGGAGCAATCTTCCAGCAAGGTCAGTAAGAGTACAGCATATCAGCAACTCTCACTGTAGGCACTGTGCAAAGGAACACATTCAAGCTTGATGAATTCCTGCATTTAGGCCAAGCTACCCTGCAAATAAGATTGCTCCAACATCAGTTGAACTGTTTGCTTATTTTGTTCATCTGCTGTGTTATGAGTGGATTTTACAGACTATCTTTCCCCTTAAGTACCTCATGCTTCAGGACATGAAAGTCCTCACACTTCCCCGGATGACTGCTCTGCAGATAGGACACAGTCTCAAGTTGGGAGCGCACTCTGCGCATGCTACCAGGTGACCACAAGGAACAAAGACAACAGACACATCTCTGTCCATGCACACTTTGCACATCCTCTCCTCTTGCAAGCGTCGCAGCTGCTCTTCTGTGCTCAGTGGAGTCTCATCTTTAACAAAGGGAAAAAAAAAAAGCCCAGAGTGTTAGCAATACAGTTATTGCAGAGTGACAAGCCTATGATATCCAGAGGCCATAAATTCCTGCAACTTGCTCATCATTTTGTTCAGAGACTGAAAATGGCAGAAGTACTATTCTCAGGCAATTTCTTTTCAAGCTGAGAAAAACCCCACAGCTACTCTAGACTCTTGCTTCCACATTCATCTACACATGCTGGACTGGCTAGGTGGGAAGTGATCAACATTGTTATATTGCGTAGTGTAATTTATCCCTGAAAAGCCAAATTTTTGGTACTACAGTCTGTTTCACAGTGGAATCCTAATTCCTGAATAACTAATGTTCAGTCACCATGCAAACTAGAACACATCGCTTTTCAGGATTAAAAAATGAACATAATGAGCACTAATATTGCTGCTATAAGAGCCATCCTAGTTTTGGCCCGTTTTCCCCGCCACTGTCACTCCAGTGCACCTGATTCCTTCTGTTGCACAGGATGTGTTTCTTCTCTTGAATGTGATGCTTCAGTCTCTCGCTGAACAGGGGCTGTATAAACAGGAAGGAAGATCACATTAAATGCTACCTCTTTCCTCCCTCTTCAGACAGTGCTGTGCTTAAAGAGATGTAATATCCTGTGTTTCACTACCCTCAGATCAAACACCTCTTTACAGAGCTGTCAACCCCACATACAGCCTGGCCAAGCTGATGTTCTCCGCTGATGTCCCAGGCAGTTGCACATCCTGGTAAGGAGGTTGACATACATGTCCACATTGCACTCTCTCCTCAGAGAATCTGGTTTAAGTTCTCCCGGACAGTGGTAACTATCAGCTGCTCATTCCTGCTCTGTGCTACAATTTATTCACTCTCTCAGTTTGGTGGGAACCATTTTATTTTTTGCCTTGACATAGCTAAAGAGGTGGTAGACTGTCACATGGAGACAAGAGCTTTGGAAAGTGAGCTTGCTACCAGGAAAGGGGGGGGGAGCCACACACACCTATGTGGAACTGCACCTTCAAATAAATTCACTGAGCAAATAGACTCTGTAGAACAGGTAACAACACAGATGCAGGTAAGTTGAGGAGAGTGTACATTATCCAAACAAATGAAAAACAACTATTTCTGACCAAGCCCTCAGTTCAACTTTAGATAGGCTTGGAGCACGCATTCACCCTAGAAGCCTTCCTTCAGACAACTGCCTACGTCTAACTGTCTGCACCAACGGATCCGAATTTATGGACAAGCCTCCACATAGTGAGCTGCCAGCTACATAAGGGCAGCAAAAAGGACTGAAGAGTATCTACACCACACCCTACTAGAGACAGATACAATCACTAGTAGTCCAGTAATTGCAGCCTCTCAGGCATCATGAAAGCACAGTCTCGTTCTGCAGCCTCTCAGAGAAAGGCAGGCTTTGGCACATTACCACATTCAACTCCAGCCTAGGAAGAGAAAATGCAGACCTGCAAGACAAGTTCACAACAGTGCTCAAGACTAAGTGAATAAGAGGTTAAACCACCACCAAGAATATAGGCAGGCAAGCTGGGCATACCTCTGCTTTCTTCTGCACTGCTGCTCCCTTCCCAGTCTGTCTGAAGCAGATCAGAAATCAGTTCAGACTCAGAAAGGTAGCAAGTCCCAGTCAGCACGTATTTATTCTCTACCAGGTTAGCCACCAAGGTGGGGTCAAAACCCATCTGCAGGATATTCTGCACTACAGAAAACTGATCCAGGGGAGAAGGAGACTGCAATTCCCAATTCCTCACCGGATCTGTAAAGCAGTGAGCAGATACTTTACCAAAAAGGGGGAAGCTTTCGGGCAACAAAATATGCCACTCCCCGAAACTGTTATACATAAAGTGGCAGTAACAGCCATATATTTATACATTGATATATATAGATGGATATAGCTATCCGTGTCCAGATTTACAGTTTGTTGCTTCCAATCATGATTCACAGAAAAAAGGTCATTACAAGCAATTTCATAAAAGGCAGAAGATTTTAATTTGCAATGTGTCATTCTACAGTGTCAGTGGACCAAGTCTTCCAGGCTTGCCACCAGTCCAGAGCCTTTGTTTTCACATCCTAGAACAGAAGGCTCAAAATTGCTTTCATGGAGATCAAGAACATCCCAAGTGAAACCTCTCCTACCTCCACCTAGCTCAGCCACCTATTTAGCAGTAAAGACAAAAGTGGGAAATTCAGCTGGCAAACCTTTCGAAAGGTTTAAGGTTTTCTTAAGCTCACCATATATGATAGGCCAATGAAGGTGTTGCAACTTCAAGTCAACAAGGCATATCTGCTTTCCACAATTACAAGAACCAGATTTTTACCTACTTAAGTTTGTTGACCCTGGGGGGAATCAACAATTTCATGAACAGCTGGACCCTCCAGTTAACACGTTTGGTATGAGACCTGAGAATAAGTGCTACAGTCTGACAAAGACTCTTCAGAGAGACAAAAACACCATGAACATGGACAAATCAAAGGAAATGTAGACAAATGCCCACAAGTCACAAGATTTTTTTTTTTTTTTTTTTTTCCTTAAGACCAAAGACATTTAGCTAGTCTGGATATATATAGCTACATATGCAAAAAGATCTCACAAGAGCAAGCACTTTTACTTCTTGTGCTAGAAACCATTTCCTAAAAAAAAAGAATGCAAAACACCTTCTAGAACATCAAAACATCTCTCAAACACCAGGTCTACGGAGTGCACAGAAGCCGAGGTGGGGGAGCTGAAGAAGAACAACACTTTCAACAGAAGGCAAAACACTATGCGATTACACAGCACCAACCTTGGGAAGCAGAAGAATCTTGGTCAGCCTGGTGCCAGGAATCTCTCTGAAATGTCACAAGATAGTCACGTAAGAGAAGCACGTGTTCAAAGCTCCCCCGTTGTTCAAACTCCCATCCGCTACACACAAAATACACATGACTCACTGGAGATACCAGAGTGCTGAAAAAGGACTCCTGAACACCACTAACAAATTCTCTTCCCCTTGATCGCAACAAAAATTCACACCTATGAGCAGAAAGATTTAAATAGGTTAGTACAGGATCTCTGAGTAAAAGCAGTAGGAGTGGTTTGAAGTTTAGGAGCAACGGTGCTATCAGCTTACAGGCAAATTGCTATATTTGGTAAGGAAGAGGGATTATCATGGTCTTCCTGTCATTGCATAAAGAAGGACAATATTAAGAGGCTCATGGTCCCCCCCCCCCTTAATTCAGTCTTCATGTTTGGCCTCCAAGATTAGCTCAATTGCAACATCCTTTGGAACAGGCCACAGAAAACTTAATAAACTATTTCACAGAAAACCACAAGAACTGCCACAAAAAACCCACAAGGTTTATGGTATCTTTCCTTTTGTACCTGAGAACAGTAGGAACCCAGGCTACTCTTCGATGTCAGGGAAAGTTATATGAACTGACCTTGTGGATGGTGAACTCTAGATCAAGCCAAAAAAGCTCAGGTCTGAACTGTGCCATTCCACCTCAGCTTGAAGGCTTGATTTTACTTTTAAAGTGAGTGTCTAAATGTATAGGCTTTGTCACTTCTGTTTGTATAGATCTTTTTAATGATGAAACCTGCTTGGTGATGGTTATGATGGTTAACAAATCAACCTTTGGGACAGAAAGCCAGCTAGCTAAGGGACTGAAGCTGACTGTCCTGGAGTCAGCAACCTATCGAAAGGGATAACAGACACAGACTGCAAACACACATAAATCACTTTTTGTGTGCATGTGTGTGTTTAAGAAGGAAATGATGATTAGGTTTGCCAGGAGGCCTTTCAAGCTAACTATTGATTCTCCCACCTGTGAGGAGGGAGTGGGAGGTAGATGCTTTTGGAAGACTACACAAACTAAAGACAGACCTACGAACAAGGTCTCCCTCTTTACCCACTACTAGGATTTGAAGATGGTCTTTTGCTGTGCAACTCTGACCTCAGCGACTCAGAACCTTTGTCTTGAGATTTCAGAGAATACCAGAAGGTTACAGACTGTGGCAGTTTATGCAGTTAAACAAGACTGAACATATCTAACTAGCTGATCACCTAGTTCTAAATTTTTCTGCTTAGCTGGAACTAAGCTAATAACAGAGCCTGGAGGTAATACCTTCTATTACCAGTACACTTGCGGTTCACTTCTCTCTCAACTGGTGGTACTCCCATCTTGTAAAGCAAGATCCACACAGCATGGAACACATGAACTATCTTTTGGCCTTGCTACAAGAGACATTTGTCAGCGAGGACCAAGTTACCTTGGATACCACTTTGCATGTTCTCTCCAAGGGTCATCTCCAAACTCCCAGTTCCTCACACTTCCATCACAGTAAAAACACCTCACCATATCACCTTGTCCTGGAAGGAGGAAAAAACATCAAGAAACAATTTGACATCTGAGACACTATATGCTATACAAGCCCAGGATCAGCAGCTAGGGAGAGATGCAGTACAAAACATAGGCCACAGGACAGAACAGATGAGCACGTGACAACTTACCAGAGTTATGCAAGTTGTTTAGGGGCAGGGAATCAGATGAGAGTATTGAACTCCCAGAGCTGCAGCTGATTGAGATTATTCCAGAGCTGGGTCACAAGCTAACAAGTAGCATGCACGTCAGCATCATACCTTTCACATATGTACATCCCTATCCAATCCCCTCTTACTTGCATTTAGAGTAGGGCTGTAATTAATTATACCCACAAACATACTTCATTTCCTGCACCACAAGCTACTCCTCAGGATAACGAGTTCCTGGTGCGGTCAGACAATCTATGCTGCTTCTGTTTCATAGGTATAAAGAAATTTGCCACAACATGGTCCCAAGCTCTCCAACCTGCTATTGCGCTTATCTTCTCAGCTGAGGGTGGGAGGGAACCACCAAGCACAGGTAAGAACTGTGCTCAGCAACTACTGCTTAAATGGAGAAGAGGGCAATTCAATTTTACTTCAGTGATAAGAACACAAGGGATTCAGGACAGGTTTGCTCCTGAGAAGACTTTAGTTTACGGACTCTGCCTGTCACTTCATTTCATGTCTCAGTTTATTGATGTGTAAATATAAAACCCAGTAACTTCCTTCATCACATGGAAGAAGTCACATTTGTATTCTACAGAGAAATAGCACTAGAGCATTAGATTCCAAAACACAGAGAAGGAACCTCTCTCACCAATATTTAAATCACAGTTAGGAATTAATACACTGTAAATATCTGCTCTGACTGCTCTGTCCAGTAAACAGTATTTATTCAAATCTACTAACTAACTAGCAAAGCCTTCTCAAGGGGAAACAACTGAAATTCAACTAAACAAGAAATACTTTTCTGAGAAAATATGCAATATCTTTTAGTTCTCTAACACAAGTCTAGAATCCTTATGGCAACAACAAGCCAGAATGACAGCTAAATGGGCTCAGCATCTAAAGGTTTAACTCAGCTTTATGTGGGCTTTTGAGAAGAGAAGGCTGCAGTGCATGACACAGAGCTTACATGAAGTGTCACATACCAAGCAAGCGTATAAAGTCCTTCTAAAAGTGCTAGCAATAAACAGGGTTTTTTGTATCTTGAACTGTACACTTTTCTGCCAGCAAAACTTCCACTAAAAACACGCTACTTTTTCCTGTTCCTGCTGGTAATGAAAAGAAAGATCCACTAACAGACTCTTCAGTGCCCAAAAAGGAGCTAAGCATGGAACTAAACTCTGGCCAAGACAGTAAGTGCAACTGCCCAGGCTGAAGAAGGAAACTGGTTTCTAAGTATGCTCCAAGTGCGTACAACTATTCAGACAAGCAATAGCATTAAGATATAGTGACATCTTCAAAAATTAACTTGAACAGGAGTTTATAATTTAGCAGCTTTCAAAGCAATGTCTCAGATGAAAAGCATCAAATTCGTTAGGTTTCTTTTCATGTCTAGAAGTTACAAGCTGTTCTATTTCGCTGTACTAGTTCATACCACCAGAAGAGAGCCAGAAAAGCTTCCATACCCAAAAGCTTGAAAATGCTTCAATATAAAGCCATAAGCAGCATCTAAGGAAGCAACACCAGAAGCCAGGCATGCATTTTTAATAAAACTGCAAGTAATAGTTGAAGATGCCATTGCAACACAAATAAGTATATGCCTTTATCTAGGATGAAGATACTGTGATGACAGCAAGATGTAAATGCAAGTAAAGCTGCTTTACAAGAGACCACATTTACTCTGTGGAAGCCCTCTAGTAAGCACACCTTTCTCTGTATGTTGGGTCCATTTGTCCATCAAAGCACTCACCCTGCACTGTGGCAAGTTTATCCAGATACCAAATCACTCAGTTTCCAAACCCTGCACTGAATGACTGTTTGTCATGCAGGATGGCCCAGCTGGTGCACTGAAAGAAGATTTAGCTAGGGATTCCCAGACAGGAACATATACAAACATAGTTTTACGGTGTTACACAGAGGGAGACTTTCCCCAGTGTACCTACCTGTGTAAAAGAATCCTGCTCTAGCCAGTTGCTCAGGATGCACCTCAGTATATTGTGGCCAGCTCTGAAAAGTAGATAGTCTCATCTCCTCTGTTCCCATCTCTGGGTATTCTGGTTGATTGGGAAGGGCTGTCTCCTCACTGTCTATCCTCTGCAATAGACTAAGGAACTGCCCATCCACACAGTCAAATATTTCCTCAAGAGGAAACACTTGTTGGCTCCCAACATCCTCACCACAAATGAATTTACAGGAAGGGAAGAACTTCAGGTGCTCTACTATAGGGCAATCACCAGGTACCCAATCCTTCAGGATGCCACCACAGCAGAAGCACTGTACTTCATCTCCAGGACCCACAAAGAAAAAGCCAGCCTTGGCCAAGTCTCGGGCAGACACAGGTGAGCTATCTGGCCATTGCCAAAAAGTTCTCAGTCTTCTTGCTTCATTCCTCATGATGAACTTGAACAGCTGGCAACGAGCTGTCCTGAGCAGAGTCTCCTGCGGTAGGGCTGTGTCCCCCATGTTCCTGTTCTGAAAGAGAGAGTTAGATGAGCCAGAGCAGTCAGCTGGATTCCTGATGTCAGGCAGCATCAGGCCACCAGCCTGCGTCATGCTTTGTACCTCCCCACAGCTCATCCCAATGCACGTTCTGGAAAGCTCATGGTCTCAAAGCCAAGCTTGTTTCTGAACTGCAACCCAATCAGGGACCTAGTGCTTCAATGCTTTGCTGCTTTCCCCTGAGCTTTTGCTGAATCCTCACTAGTCTCTGGAGGGAAGAGACTAGCACTTTCTGACCTCCTCTGTCAGTTTACAGGAAAGATGCTTGCAGGAACAGATGGTGGGAGAGGGTGAAACCTAGGCTGCCTCTCTGGCTAAACCAATCCAGCCTTCAAACTGTGTGACAAATGCTCAGTCATTTGCTCAGCCTTTAAACTGATGTTAAAAAGGCTCTGAACTTTTCTCGCCCCTTCTAAAAGCACATTTAAGAAGCCATAACAACATAGAGAACAGCCGAACCAAAGCAAACATTATCTCATGTCTAGTTTATAGCCAAACATTATCCAGACTTTTGGTAGGTTTTCCATGACTTTATTTTGCTAATTAAATACTGAATATACAGGAATATCTCTATAATAGGAGATCTTCTGCAGGAAGCAGTCTAGAAATAGTTATGCCCAGTTTCTAGAGAGATGTTTTCTTAAACAGAAGAGAAAGACAAGACATTTTCTGCCTGTGGTAGTTCTATATGAAAAGAAGAATAAAATTAAGGAGTTACAGAATGCCTATCTAAGCCCTCATCCTACTTACCTAATATAGTAGCCCCTTCCCCTATACCAGCAAGCTAAATTTTAAATTAATTACTGCTTCCAATGCTTTCTATATGACTGGCAAATACACTTTCAAAGGTCACACAATTACACAACTGATAATCAAGACTGATTTAACTAATACCTGAGAAATTCCTTTGAAGTGAAGTCCCTACACATGTAGATAAGTGTCAGGTACAAGCAAATCCGCTTTCTGAATAAGTGCTCTGACAATCCATTCACCATCTAACTCAATACGTCACTTCATCCCAGGGAAAGGCAGATTATACTGGTTATCAGAGAGCTAAGCATTAGGAGCGGGCAGATCCAACATATCATACAAGCATATATTAAATGAGGAAAAATAAATGGAGATAGACACATATATACCCCAAAAGACCCAGCATTATAAGAAAAGATGGTATACAAACAATACGGTTTAGGTGATAACTATTTTGTTGCATTCTTTCCCTTTTGAATAGGCACATCTACCCCATGGTAGGCACAGTCACAGGTGACTGTTGAGAGACACTTGGCTACTAGCATCTCTGCAGGACTATTTCTCCCAGATAAGCACTGCAGCACATTTAAGGGAGAAAGCAACAGGACACTTTAGTTGCAAGACCTGCAGGCAAAGCTGATAAATCCATCATTTACAAGCACTCCATGTTTACTGATAATTTAAAAGCAAAAGATAACTTGCTCAGCCACATACCTCTTACAGTAAAAGAAAGCAAGAAAAAAAATTCATTAGCAAGTAGAATTTTCTTCTGTAACTATAATCACGGAAACCAGAGTTGTAGAGAAAACAAGGCTCTAAATGTTCATTTTAGGAACTGTGTTTTCACTTACACTGAAGCAGTTACTCAAGAACTATGTTCCCGGTATAAAGAGAAATCCATACAGAAAGAACAAGAAAAGCCTTGTTACTCACTGATACACAGCAGAATTTGCAGACTAGGCAAACTTACGAGCACGCAGGGCGTCAGCCTGCACCACTGGTTTTGCTCTCAGAACTCAGAGAGGCAACAGAGAGACTTCCTCAACTGGGACAATTTTACAGTATCAGTTTTGCTCTAGTCTTGTGCTCTGTCAAAGCAAAAACCGTTATTCCCATTGAACTACAAGAAGTGTTGCTTTCCACTTAAGAGGCAAGCAAGAGTTATCATAGGCTATTTCCTCTTAGTGAGAGCAAATTAAAACAAACTTCACAGCCAGAAAAGAGGAAAGAAAGGGAGTTATCTTATCCAAAACCCAAACAGCTAAATCAAAGCTTTTTAAGTAAGAGGCATGACATAGGAGAGCAAACGTGTGTGTGTGCATATATATATATATACACGCACACACACACACACACTTTTTTGCTCATAGAAAAATCCACTGTGGTTTACCTGTGTTAAAGACATTTGTATACATTCTACAAAAGATCCAATAATCTTGATAGAAAAACTCCCCCAGACAAATTGGTATTTTAAAAAGCTACAACACAACTAAAAGCCAGTACTCTCCCACAATCCACTACTCATACCCATTTAGCAATACATTTTCAAAGGGATATTGCAGTTGAAATCAACAATTTCCTACATTTAGTAAAACAGAAGCTAAAAAAAGAGCAAAACTTACCAGTATAATCAAAAAAACCAAACAAAAACACACACACCTTCTAGTAGCTAAGACACTCACACAAGCTTTGAGCTACTTTCTTCCTCTCTAGGTAATGCAGAGGCCTCTCTCAGAGGATTAGAAATCCTTATAATACAAAAGTGACTCCACCTGGCAGGGAAGCCATTTTTAATGCTTAATTTTCCGTAATTGGTTGGCTTTGTGTTGAAATCCTCTATCAGCTCAATGGTCCAAATTTCATCTGCCTAAGCAGGTGTCACAAGGGAAAGACATAATGTTACTCCTCAAACTTCCTCCAGGAAGTAATTGTTTGAGCAGCTAAAAAACAACAAAGCCTTGTCAGGTGGTTAAAATCTAACATATCTTTCAGTCATGACCTCTTGAGTCCCACCAGATATTACTTGCAAACCTCTTATTTTGTTACAGTAGCTTTGCTACTCTATCTAGTGGCTGAACAAAAAGGTCTGAGCTTGCTCCTTCTCTTTGGTACAGCATCTCATAAGCATACTCAGCTTTTCTGTTCTGTGTTCTGGGATCTCCTAGGAAAATCATTTTTAGTCCCTTTTACGAGATTTATTTTGAGTTAGCAGACATGACTTAGACCTAGAACGTTTGTCCTTATGCAGAAACAAAGCATATTTAAGCACTTTCAGAGACCTATGGATAGCAGCTGAAACAAACGGTAGCAGCAGCAGTGAATATGGCATTGCAGTACTGCTCAAAGGCTCCACCCTGGGATGGCCCTGCTGCACATTCCCAGCATCAGGAGCATCAGCATGCTCCTGATTTTGCAGATATTAAAGCAGTCTTCTGATGTGCATTAAGCTGTTTAGAAGCTTGAGAGAGACTATCAAAGGCTCCATCCCATTTCCCTGTCCCTAAAATAAAGACTATTAAATTTTCTACTTCAGAAGTGTGTCCTAAGGATTAATTAAAGCCTCATTCTGATGTACATTAAGATCCCTTTGGATGCTGGCAACATAATGGAGTGCTTAAGCGGACAGGAATTACCTCTATAGCAAATATACACCCACTTTAAGACTGCTTTCCAAACCTACAGTGAAACAGAGGAATTTTATTGTCAACTAAATCAGATCCAAGTATCAGTGATGCATGCAGATACTTTGCGGGAGTTGCTTATGCCTTTCAGAACTGCAGCAGACAACACTGCTCTACTCCACGCTGGACAAGCGCGAGAGCCTTGCGAACACTGACAGCTACCGGAGGTAAAATGGTTCTTAGTAGAACTATTCTTTCTCTGAACTGTTAATGTTTTGTATGGCCATGATTTTCTCTTTATTTTCTACTGACATAGTCACAGAGATGAACATAATCCTATTCTAAAAGGGGACTGTTCAGCCATAAGGTACAAGCACATTAACTACGCTGGAGCATGTGTCATACGGGGGCATGACAACAGTTCCCTGTAAAGATGGTGACAGCCATCCCACCCCTTTCCGTGATTCTGTGACTGTATAATAACCTATTACTATAAATTTTTCACCTTGCTCTCACATGCTATATGTTTTGCACTTTATAATTTTCAAGAAAATGTACTTTAAAATTAATAGACAACAGCAACAAGAATTTACTCATGGCAGCTTGAATGACTTACGTGGGCTTTACCTCAGCAAAAGACAGTGACTTTTTTTGCTTCCATTGCATCTCTAAAATTTGAAATCTTTCTTTGCTGTTCCATGGTCATAATTGAGAATGAAGGATTTTAAGGTCAGTTTTGAAAAGTAAAATTATTTGTAAATGTGTCATCTTCCACTACTTCTCTGTTTGAGAAGATAAATGTAACTACTTATTCTACACTATGTGCTTGACAAAACATAAACTACCCAAGTTAATACAGGTGCTTCATGCTTGTAAAAAATAAATTCAGTTTTGTGGTTTTATAGAAAAAAGAAGAGTTGTAAGTCTTTCTCTTACAGGTAAACCTATACAAACATTTTAATTAAAAAGATTGGTGTTGGCACTTTCTCTTTTATATTTTTAATTAAATACACTTTAATGAAAAACTTGTGAGCAGTAGGGGGCAGTGCTTATTTGCAAAGTTTACAGAATTTTGTAACATGTGAATCTGGTTCTTTTTTATTTTTCCACGACACAGTTCCTCTCATATTTATTCTCTTGACATTGACCTCTAATTCACGAAATTTGACCGATTCTGGCATTATTAGCTTTTTTGTTAACATATTATTCTTCTAACTTCATATAAGCTTCAAGATATGTTTAGTATTTTCTGTGGGGAGACCATCATGCAATAGATTTGGGGGGATCATTTCATAAACAAAGGAAAGTTCAGAAGAACCAGTGAGACGACTGCAGCAGGACAACATGAAGTGGCACCAGGTCTGCTGCAGAGAGAAAATAAAAATAAGCCAGCACACTCCAGAAGAAATGATGGGGTTTATTTTAGAAGGCTAACAATGTTTGACAGCATTTAATGTATTACGTAATGTGACATATGCAAGTAATATTGTCTTGTATTGTAATTATGTATAAATGTTAAGATTTCTGTTCTTTTTCAGCAATTTCTTTCATTTCCTTTTTAGAGAATAGAATGTCCTACTGAACTTCTGAACATTTGTTAAACCAAGGAGGGTATAAGCTAAAGACAAAAGAAAATATGGGAATCAGTAAGCATCAACAGTACAGGCATCCAGGATAGCTTGGTGGTAACAAGTGGAAATGTTACCAGCCTGCCCCCACGCAAGAGAGTAAATTCCACATTGCTGAGCTCCTGCCAGGGCTAACCGGAAACCTGTGCTAGCCAGTGACTTGAAAGTCTAAGAAGAAAGGAATGCAAACAAAATTAATTGAAAACAGTTAATTGTTACTATTGCCCTGATTTCAAAGGAAAGTAATCAATGAATACAATTGCCAGAGTGTAGCTGGAGAGAGCGTGAAGAGCCCAAAGGGATGAAGTGACTGGAATCTCTGGAAGAACTCCAACAGAGTTCAGCATCTCTAATCCTGAGGCTCTATGCAGCCGTACTACGATGAAGCTGTTCTGTTTGATTTAGTTCAAAGATGACTATTGTGCTTTCATTGATAAATTAAGAGTGAATAAAAAATTCCTGAGGAAAGAGGCTTTTGTAATAGAAAAAAAAAATAAATCACATCAGTTGGTATTATCTATGAAGCTAAGAGGCTGGGAATAGGAATACAGATGCCACAGCTTGCCACTGCAACTGATGTGTAAGGGGGCTCGATATCGAGGAATTTTATAGCAAAATTCCTGTTACCATTTGTCCAGAACCACCCTTAACCTCTCCAAGAAGATAAGGATCCATTTTTTGAGAAGAAAACAGGATTTGGTTCAGACCTGGTGGTATAACTGCTTGCCAGGCTGAGGCAGAGTAGGTAGTGTCATTCAATTTGTTGCCACAGAAGTAGGTAACTGCTTCTGTGACTCCATTTATGGCCTTGCTTTTCCTCTTCTGGCTGCCTCCTCCTTGTCTATTGTCCCTGAGCTCCCTTCAAACTGAGCAGCCAGCTGGTTGGCATCATCCTGCAGCGAAACACTTGTGCTCTGCTGCTCCCGTAAGAGCTTCTGGCACTCTATTTCCCGCGTCGGTAAAATCTTCAATGGTGCCTGTCTGTTCAGCCCCAATTTGAGCCTTCCAATGCAGCACCGAGGGACTGAAGAATATTGCTGTCTGTTGACATGAAACTCCAAGGCATTCATAAAACAACTCCACTGTGGAGAGGCAGCATGATGTAACCCAGTGAATAATGACAAGGCACATCAAAAAGTGACTGGTCACACCAGAGAGAAACACAGAGCCATTCCCCTAGGGCAAAGCTTAAAAGTCTCACTTGGCTTCTTCATTCAGCTCAAGGTGCTTCTTTTTTTTTAACCATAACAAGTACTACTATACATTGAAAGTGCTCTCTTCTCTGCTTGCTTATCAACGTTTCCTCACTGCACTTTCCATCTGATGATTCTTTTAAATTCCTCACTGAATTTTTCAATAATAATGAAAAAAAATTGACACATTCACAACAAATTTAACAAAAACAAATCTAACACATTAATAACATAATAAAAGATTTGTCCCTTCAAAGATGCTTAGAAGCCTGAAATTCACTGCTAATTCAGGAAGCCTGAAAAACATTGCTATAAAGTAAATGCACATACAAGGAATATATACTACCAGAACTAATACACAGGTGAGTAAACAAACATATGTTTTGTTAAGTGATTTCCTAAGGATTCCACCCTTCCAGCCTCATCCTCTAACTCTTATGGTCTCCACTACCATAGCACCCCATTGCCTCAAAGCATTATGCATTGTAACAGTTGCAAATAGCTAAAAATGTAGCTTGCAATACTATTCATAAGAGTGCTTAGAATCAAATACTATTAATATACTAGCTCACAGGAACAGAGCACAGTACATATCAAAAGAAAAATCTGCAAAGTACAGCAGATATTCAAACAACCAGTAGAGGAATTGGCCTTTAAATCCTACTGTGATTTGAAAGAAAAGAAAACTAACATGCTAGGTTCCTTGGAATAAGGAAAACCAAAGTGTTTCTGCCATAAGTCATTACTGTGTTTTATTCTCAGTTTCACAACTTCAAGAGTTCAGCATCCAGCCTAAAAAAAAAAAAAAAAAAAAAAGTCCACTTTGTAAGGTACAGTGGATTTAAAAACTGTGTTTAATACTTTCTCAAAAGGCAAAAAATAGAATTTTTGTGGAAAGTGTTTTATTTTTCTACAAGGTTTCTGAAGCTGAAAAATTTGGGAGTTCACTTTCAAAGACATTTTCTCTTTCTTTCTTTTTCTATCCTTTCTCCTTTTTGCTAGTGAATACAAACATTAGGGGGAAAAAACAGAGGGGAAAGAAAAAGCACAGAAACTAACCCGACCCATTATTTACTTTATTTTTGTTCCCCCCAAAATTCTGAATGCTTAAAAAAATCCCTGAAAAATTTCAGTACTGCCCCAAATTTAATGAATTATCACTCTGCTGAACAGCAGTAAAGTGCTTGAGTTGTAGAAGCTTCCATGGTCATAAAAGGAGATTAGGGATATGATTTACAGTTTAAGGAGAGAAGCAACGAGCTAAGAACAATTCCCACAGCTAGCACTGAAGTATGAAAGATACTGCCTTTCTTCCTCCCTTTCTGAGCAGGATCTGGCTGACTTTCTCAAAGATCAGTCATGCTTTGCCTTCTTTGCACCTGCCTTTCCCTCTCACCCCTTCAACCTTTCCTGCTGCCCTCTGATTCCAACGTGGAAGCGTCTCGCAGTTGCGCTGTATTCCCTCTACCAACTCAAAGCCTACCAGGAGGTACAGGGAGCGAAAGATGGTGTAGCCTCACCTAAACTGTGTGGCGTTGCTACTCCAGATTGTTCAGGAAAAAAAAAACATAATGAAGCTCTTCAGAAAATATTGCTATCAGCTTGTGACTAATGTATGTTCCACCATTCAGCCATTAATTACCTTTAAAGAAGGATTTGTCAGGCATTGTTATGAATCTAATGGAGCTCATCCCATTTTTTAATTGGTGGAAAATCAGCCGTCAAGGAACATGGAACATCTAATTTTCCAATTAAATTCTGCCATAGCTTGGAACATGTTTATACTGCACAGAGATGTGCCTAGCTGCCTGAATATTATTGGGATGACAAGCAAAAAGTTATATTCTTGAGCTATTTACACTAGCAATCATCTGTTTTTCCTCACGTAAATTCACTCAAATAGGTTGATTTTGTCTCTCTACCAATAATTGATAGCAAGAATGACAAATGAGGAAGATGACAGATCAGCCTGAAGGACGCTGCAGAATGCTGAAGTGAAAAATGGGTGACCCAATTCTAGGAAGTGAGCAAAACCAGATCATCCTTACAATTTAATCGAAGCTAGATGATAACAGCAACAAAGACTTGCCAATGAAGACGATCAAGAGGAACACTTGGGAGAGCTGTAAGGTCAGCCCTTGCTCTGCTGAGCTTCTTGCTACAGCTTTACAATGAAGTTGCTGTGTAAGCAACAGCGAGTCTGTGATGGTTATGATACCTATTCACAGGCCACACTTTGGATAAGATTCCCCTTCTCATGTTTTCACAGAACAGCGTGCCAGCGACATGAAAACAGAAGAGAAGAAAATATACTATTTTTGTGTGTGTCCGCCTTTATTTTTCACCCTAAAATGATGGAAATTAAAGCTGGAGCTATGCTTTAGTTACATTGCATAAGAGGAACAGAGAAGATTCCAGCATGGTAATGTTTAACCTCCTGCTTGAAAGTGAACTCCCAAATTTTTTGCTGCAGAAAGTGCTGCAGCAAATCCCTGTAAAATCTAAATAACAAAAGTGATCTTAATCACATTAATTCTTCTGAGATTTCAGTGTTAACCAAGGAGGAAAAAGTTATCCTTACCTTTTGTTACACTAGGAAAAGACAGGACCGTATTTCGCTCAACACAGCCAAAACCAAACAAAAACCTTCTACGCTGTAGGTTACAATGTTACTCTCCAAGAGTAGGCTGGGTTGAGATAACATGATTCTGTTTAGTTGATATCATTCTGAATATTGCTTACATCTATATGGTTTAATACAGACCTCTTTTCTTACTGGTTTAGTTTCTAAAAGATTCTGTATTTCTTAATGGATGGGCAAGATTCCTCTTAAAGTTACCAGGAAGAAGCAATAACTCACATTTTCCTAATGCAAAAGAAAAAAAATGTTCCCACAAATATGGAGTTGAGAACATAAGGTATATGTGTGTGTGTGTGTACACACCTTAATATGCTCTATCTTTGAGTCTAAAATAATACATATAGTCTAGTAGCTATAATCCCCTATAACACAGGATCCTGAAGAAAATACGGTTCTAACATTCTGCCTACACCACAGTCATGGCAAGGATGATTCATAGTCACATAGTTTCTATATCAAGACTAGTGAACATACACGATCACATGGACTTCAAAACCGTGCCCATCACCCAAGCACCCAGGACAAGCCTTTCTTTCTTTCACACAGATGGTCCATTCTCATCTCATGCTGCTTGCTTTCTTCTCGCATTTCTTTCTGAGGCTCTGCTCTTCAGGATAGCCTCCATCTCATCCAGGGACTCCCAAGAGCACAGACCTACCAACTTTGTCCATAGCTATACCATACGGCAAACAAAATTAAGATGCAACAAGCCAATTATTACTTGCAAACTAAGCCAACCCAAGCCCTTAAAATACCTCCAGGTGCTGAGGATTAATGCAATAACCTTTCTTCCTTACCTCGTGGTGACTGATCAGAAAAAGGACAAAAAGAAATTGGACAGTTCATTTCAGGGAAGTGGCACAGTCTGTTTCTATAGATCAAGGTATTTTATCAGAGTAACAAATGCAAATCTCAACAATTCTTGACGTTCTGAAGACAGGGAAGACTCTGTTTCTAACTTTAACTAAAGACAGGATGATTGCACTGTTTGAGATCTTTCACGAGGGCTAGAATTTTCTATTCTTACTCCAAAAAATTCAACATAGAAATGTTACAAGCAGGACTTTATAACCTCTGGAACCACCATCTGATACGTCAGAGTCCTAACTAATTTGGTCAGAGTTCTAGGTACCTGTGTAAGACAGTAATGAGACTAGATACCAACATCATACGAGTTAGTCCTTGGCCTACTTTAGACATAAGCCAAGTGACAAGAGAATAGCTCCATTTCATAGTAGGTATCCTGTTGCTTAGCATGAGAAACACCACAGGAGGGGATTCCTGACTGTAGCAGAACTGAGGCATAACCTGAATATGCCCAACCTCCACTCAGACTTTTGTTCGGAGAAATATGGAACACAATGGAAATTATTTGTTTTCATCAAATAGTGATCTAAACTAAAACTCATTACTAGGTATCATATATGTTGTTACCTCAAGCAATTACACGTATTACATGCATGTTGACAGCCAGACTTAGATTCATATTTCCTCCTATATGTTCTTATACTGTTCACATGTGGTAATCATATGGTGCCTGTTTATGTCAAGAAAACTGCAAACAAGAGGCATGTTCAAAGGAAAAAGAGACTGACCAAACTAAATCTCTGCAGGTATTTTGATACCCTCAAAAAAAAAAAAAAAAATCAGGTTTCTGGCCAATTTATCGTCAGTTACTTCCATTCCCTAAACAGACATCAGACCCCTCTGTTACATGGTAAAAGATAATTTCAGTAACATATTGTTAATCGCTGATAATTCTTTGTTATAAATCCTGTTATCACACTGGTTCCCTAAGACACTGGAAAGAGAAAATTATATTCTACGAATCTCCAATAGCTGCTGATTATCTCCTAGTACTATTGTTGTTCAGAAGAGAGATGATGTTTTATTTTTTCTGGCCTAAGAGGCTCCCAGTCCACCATACTCTATTTGGGCACCAAGTGAACTATCCTTTGCTGTATTTACAAGGACAGTAGGACAGTGAGGCCTCTGAGTACTACTACAATATAAATAACAAGACAGCAGCACAGTGCTGATTCCTGTTTCACCGTGAACATTATCGTTTAGTCATCAGAACTGAAACAGATATGAAACAGATTATCATACATTTTTCCATGTTATAACCAGTAATCTAAGAAACTACAAGGCCTTGGGAAGGGCAAGGGCTGTCTTTTTCTTCTGTGCATTGTCTATAAACTCTCCCTTGACGCAGGGACATTAAGCACTACCAAAAACACTAACAAGAACTAGCAACAATTCTGGTTATTTGAAAAAAAAAATGTGCAGGAAGAAGCAGAGAAAGAACTGGAATTCAAATGCTAGAAATGAAAAGGGCAATGCTTTCATTAAATCCAATTTCTTATTAAGGAAATGCCAAGGTCTCCCTAAAACCTACTTATGTTCAACTGCTTATACGCGACTTTGGCATAAACCAGCACTGAACACGTGCAGCTCTGTGCACACATTAAGGCTTCACTTCCCCCCCCCCTCGGCAGGGGGATCACAAGCCTCCCTGAAAACCACCCTTTTAATTCTTGGCCCCGCTGAAATCAACCTAACGGGGCTAACGGGGCCACAGCTTCACCCCGCGCAGCGGGAGGGACAACGGAACGAGTTAACCTGACAGAAGGCAGGGGCAGAGCGGCCGCGGCGGGCGGGCACTGCCAGCGGCTCCCCTCGCCCCCGCGCCTGGGCGGCCGCGACGGCGCCTTCTGCTCGCGCGCGGGCCTGGCGCCGCCATTTCCTCAGCGGGCAAACGCGGGCGGGCCAGGAGCGCGGCGCGGCGGCCCGGGGGAGGCCGGGAGCTGCCGCGCCGCTTCGCTCGCCCCCAAGCTCGCCGAACCGCCCAGCTCAGAGGCGGCTACGAGGGCTGGGGCGGCGCTGCCACGGCCTGGCCAGCGGGGAAGGGGAGGGCAGCCTCCCCCGGGCCGGGGCTACGGGGCCCGCACGCCGCCCGGCGCACACCGGGAGCAGGGAAGCGGGAAACAGTAATGGCGGCGCCCACCGCCCCCTCGGCCCTGTTGCGCCTGCGCGGCAGGT
>PTFA01000092.1:1641216-1679370 GCA_003342895.1 Casuarius casuarius
GCCGCCGCCTGAGGGGAGAGGCGCCGCCGCCCCTGCGCCGCGCCCCGCCGGGCGGCCCTGCCTTTGCCCCGGCCCTCTCTGCTGAACCACGGCGGCCCTGTACATGAATTATGTCTGCCACAAGCGTTGACCCTCAGGTAAGCGGCGAAGCTGGGCGCGGGGCCTGTCTCCTCCTCCTCCCCCCCCCCCACGGCCCGGCGTGGGGGTCCCGCCGCAGCCCGGGGCCTGCCCCGCTCCCGAGGGAGGCTCTGCCGCTGCCTCCCGGCTCCTCTGGGGCTTCATCTTTCTGCTAGCCAACCCCACAGGCACAGCGCGTTCCCACCGCCTTTCCAGGGCAGTGGCCATTTCTGAGGAAGGCCAGCGCTGAGTGATACCTGAAATGAACTCCTCGACCCCGGGTTAAACAAACCCCGACTCGTTATTCGCCATTTCTGAAGAGACTTTTTTCCTCCCCGTAGGCTGTGCGTTTTGCAATGACAGTATGAGCATTTTTCCAAAATTAACTTTTTTGTTTCCCTCTCTTCTCTCCCCCCTTCCCCCCCATTTTTCCTCTTACTCCATCATATGCTGTGGCTTCCCAGAGACCGAAAGGGCAGGATAATAAAGGTAAGGAACATGCTGAGATCTTACCCTTTAAATTGTTGCTATAACAGATCAATCACGCAGGTAACTGTTTGTGAACAGAGAGGTATTGCTGTTAGTCCCCATGGATAACATTTGGAGCATAGGAAGTTGTGCTTAGTTTCAAAAATAACATGAACTGTTACTCGTAGGAGCTTGTTTGCATCCTACTTATTGTTACCGAGTTTACAGTGGGAAGGACCGTGTGTTAGCACTAAGCATGCTTATAATAATGCTCTAATTTCCTTAAAGCAGTTTTCAACATAACAGAAACCTCCTACTCAAGATATATTTTCACATACTTTTGCATATTCTTTTCTTGCTATATAAATACAATTTTGTTACTGCTGTTCACATATATATATGCTAGTTGTCATAATACATAAGTTTACAAACTTCACTTAAGTAAATTTAAATAACAATAGTTAACCTACTTCTGGTTAACTAGGTAAGACTATGACAATTCCTGTACTTAATCTGAAATTAGAATTAAATAGCAAATATTTTAAGTAAGTACTCTTATTATTGTGATTGCTAATAGGTGTGTAACTGCTGAGGCTTAGAAACTAACTAAATCTTGCCATTCATATAGGCCAGTTAAGGTAAAGTAGAAAGCATTTAAAATTCAATTGCCCGGAGTCTCAAAAAGCTTGACTCTATATCCCATGTTTATCAATACTCTTCTACATGGTGTTCTCACTGACAAACTTTCTCAAAATGTTCTCATAAATTTCCAAACTTGTTGTTAAACATCTTATTTCATGTAGCCTTATTTTTAATTTAGCTATTCTATGAAACAGTTGCTTTATTTTCCCACCACATAGTCTGTATGATCTCATATTTTTTTTAATTTAAAACAAACAGTGGAAATTGTTTGAACTGACCTAATAATTTTGCTTTTGTGCAATATCTTTCAGCAATGGGTTTTGAATGCTTTTCACATTAATTTATGCTTATATAGGCCTTTGATTAAGGCAAATATTTCAATCTCTTGGATACCTCCATGAGAAAGGTGAGACTTAAATTTTGCTTGAAAGTATTGTCAGGATATCAAGAAACACAGCAGTCATTTTTTATAATTAAATACAACCTCATTTGATTTTCTTATTTTAGCCAACTTAACTTAAACAAGCAGTAAATAATACATGCAGGGAGTTAATTAGTTTCTGAGATTTCTAATCATGGACTAGGACCTTAGGTGTGGTTTCTCAATATTTTTCACCGAATTCTTGTCAAGGATTATTATTTTTTGGTTCAGAAGTAGTTCGCATGAGTTGTTGATCTACTCATCTGTAGAAAAACTCAACTTTTTAAGTTTAGGGGTTTAAACTTATTCAGATTTAATTTTTTGAGCAATAATGCAAAGAAATTACTTGGGGACAAGTGTGATCCTTTTGTTTTTGAAGATTCTTTGTGCCACGAAGAAGCATATGACTCTTCATAAAATAACATTAGGGTGGAACTGTTTACTGAAATGCTACTAAGCAGTGTTGTGATTTGTTGCAACTCTTTTCTTCCAGTACAAAATGGTTCATTACACCAGAAGGATACAGTTCATGACAACGATTTTGAACCTTACCTTTCTGGGCAGTCAAATCAGGTTAGTGTATTTGTAACTTATTTTTGTTCCTTAGGCATGCTATATTGGCAACCAATTTGTAGAATTGTGTTGAGGGAGCAAATTCCTTAAATAGAAATGGAAAAAGAAATGACTAGCGTATTGTGTTACTTAGTACTACAACTAGCATTTGTGCTCATGAAGCTAATATTACTACGGGTATCCAGATGGCCACAAGTGAAAATGAAGTTAATGCTCCAACTACTGTCTACTGATTGCTTCTCAAATTGCAGATTATTGATACAGTTGGACTATGACAGACTACTTGATCTTGCAGTTCTTTGATAGATGAGTTACATATGAGAGTCTGGAGGTTCTGTTTTTGGCAGGTGTCCTGATTTGTCTTTAAAATAAGCCTGAAAATTACTGTAGTTGAAACTTGTTTTCAGTGCTTTCTAGAAAAGATTAGAGTGATTCTACTCGCTTATTACACTTCAGCAAACATTGCTCTTCTTTTGTGTTCTCTGAAATATCTTAAGAATTAAAAATGTGGTGTTTTTTAAGAGTAAGGCACTGAAATGTGAGCTCTGAATATGATCTAGTTCATTATAATGTACATCACTAAACATCCATGGCTTAAATATCGTGATAATAAAAATTATCTTCTAATTCAAGTATTTTTTAAATCTTTAAATGAATAAAATGTCTAGGAACTGGAGACTAAAAAAAAGTTTTCTTTCACAAATATAAAATACAGTGAGAGAGAGAGAGACACACACCTAGCAGAGGCACATTATTATTTCTTGGCAAAAAGGCTAAGGAGTATGTTTTAAACGGGACAATTACAATTCAGCAATCTGAAGCTGATAGATGCCACTGTTAACATTGGTGACATCACTGAGCTTGTTTGCAAAAAAACGTTCTACACACTGAAATAAAATAGTATGTAATGTGATATATTGTTTCATTTGTGGAAATTGTGATTGAATCTTGAATGTGAACACAAGAGTGAACACCATCAATTCATGTACCATGTGTCAGTTATTCTCCAGGTGTATTAAACGCTGTGTTAGGGAAGCAAGATAGATGGAACTGTGTTACAGATTTGGTTTGGATCATAGCGGCTTACAGGAGACCACAGATTCTAATGCAGTATAGAGATACTTGAGCTCATCTCAGTCCTAGAAGCAGTCTAGAGACACCAACGTGGAAGTCAGGGCAAGTGCATAGATGATAACATGAACTGTGTTCTGAGATCTGTGCTTTGAGGGCTCTGGTTCTGAACTGAGCTCAGAGGTCTTCATCGTTCTGTGCAGCCCAGTCATGGTCTCCCAGATTGTGCAAAGTTAACGTGATTTCCTGGGGAACGTGTCCTGTTCTCTGGAATTACTGTACTGTGGCAAGTACAAATGCAGGAAGTTTAAGATAAAATAAAGTGAAATTCCCTTTATGCAAAATGAGTTTTGAGAGAAGACTGTGTATATTCTTGGTATCTCTCTCCTTGTTTTCTCTGTGATTTCTTGTCATCCCACTTCTTTATATTTGTATGTAATTTTTAATTGTTTAAAACCAAGATATGTTTTCTAATGTAGAATACACTTAACATTCTACTTGATATAGATGAAAAGTAGAACCATCTGTTATACTTTAATTCTAAGTAATATATTTGTTAGCTGTCAATAAGCCCAATTATTAGGATTAAATGTACAAAGTTACTATGATTTATAGAATTCCATAATTTAATTTTCGTATTCTAATAAAGTGATGATACATGAAAGCATAGCTCCATTGGCTGAGCTATAAATGCAAAAAGAAATGGGCATGCCACAAGAAATTGGCATGCTACAAGAAACAATTGTGTAGGTTGTCTTATTTTTCAGTGGGAAGTGACAGTAGCATTAATTAGGATTCTCTGAGATTCCGCAATAAAGACAACCATATCTCTGAACAAAGCCTTATTATCTACTTATTCAGTCAGATATATGCCCTTTAAAGTTACTGTAAGATATAGTAGATTTTAAAAAAAGTTTGAAACTAACTGAATTTTTTAAAAATACTTAGGGAAATTAAAAACCTTGCTGACACAACCAATACCTTGGACATCAAAGATCAAACATAGAGTGATGATACTGTATTAAAATTCATCTTTTAAAAATACAAATTAGTCTTTAAGTATTAAGCATATTAAATAATCAAATATAATTTGTCTCCTATCTTTGTATGGAAAACTGTACCTAATTAAGGGCACCTGTTTTTTTCTTGGCAAAAAAGTCTAGTGTTCAAGTAGTAATAATTAGTGCAGATCAGATTTGAAGTGTGATAGATGATTGTTATTAAGCACACTAAAAGTGTTTTTGAGCACAGAGGGAACTGAATGAGGTACTGTATACGCATACGATATACTCGAAGGAAGGAAGGTATCGCAGATGTACTGTCATCCAGAACCAAAAGATTTTTTGTAAGTGAGAGTGTATTTGGGCGAAAGGATTCCCTTCCTAATTAACACAAAGATTGGTTTAAAAAAGGTAGAGAAGAGGTGTAGAAAGGTCAAGAAGTAGTTTGTCGAAATAAACATACCATTGTTGCGGTGAAGGACTTTCATTAGGGCTTCTCTTACACTCTGTGGCATAAAGCCAGTCAAAATAGATTGAATATTTTGTGGGGATGTCTGCTGAAACTTTCCTCTAATCCTGTTAAAACCCTTGTGGAAACTTTACAAGCTGTGTGTACAGAAGGTAACAGTCTAAGGAATTGTGTAGAATCGCTTAGAAATATTTTGGGACAAAACACCTGCCTTGTCTAGGCTTATTCTTTTTGATCTTAAACTAAGTCTGTAGAGTGTATAAAGGTAATAAGTGTTACCTAAGAACTATTTACAGCTCCTACCTTCTACCAGCATTTATTTTTACATTTTTCTTATATTAATGCTTCAAGATAAAACACATTCCTCCAATCTCAAAGTCCCTCAGAGAAAGGATGTTTTAATATGTTGAATATTGACTCTCTTAGCTTGGGAGACTTAGAAAATTTAATACATTTTAAAGAATCATCATCTTACAGAAAGGTGGCTTGTGTACCTCTTGTTAATGATGGAGCTTGCACATAAAGGCAATAAGAGAAGTGGTAGAGATGATGTCTCTTGAATCAAAAATGGATAACATTAGATTTAGGCTGTTTAAATCTCAGTGGTTTCTATGGTGTATATATAAGTCTTGGCATTTTATGGAGTCATTCTTTATATGGAAAGTAAGGATATTGAATTAGTCTGGCTTCTGGGTTTTGTGGAAGGCTGTCACTGAAAAATGAGCAATAAAAATGACTCTAATATATCAGGGTATTATGCTTATATCTTTAGCAAGGAGCTTCTTCCTTAGTTTTCTGACTGAGCTGAGAAATAATCTTATGTTTGGAAAAATTACTAAAATGTCAGTGCAATTTAGCTGACTCTGCAAAATATGTTTGTTCAATTTTGGAACTTTAATTAAGGTTTGACAGAAGTCTTAGTTCCTCTTCTTAAAAATCATCTTTCTCTGTGAGTAAGGGAAGATTAGCTACTGTTTGACTCATTAACAGGAGATGTTGACCTTCCCTCCCTCTCACTGGTAATTACATTTACAGTTTCATTTTGGAAGGGCTCCAGGATCTGTGTTTCAAATTTTATAAGGAAGAATACTGCCTATTTGAGAATAGTCTGTATTCTTTTGCATTGCTGACTATGAGAAAAACAGAATATTCAAAAAAAAAGAAAAAAAAAAGGTGTCAGCTGAAGATTTAGAGTGGAAGGAGAGATTCCTCAGGTCTAAAAAGCAGTTGAGAGGGAGAAAAGGGAGGAAAAGCTAGAGCTTTGAAGAAGGTTCTGCTGGTTTATAACAAGTCAGTCTCTATTTCCTGGAGTGGAAAAGACAGCCAGTTTGGAAGGCCTGTCAGAAGCAGTTCTGCACACTTGTAACTTTGCTACTGAGGGAAGGAGACCTTTGCAGAAGCTTGAGTAGGGTCAGTCAGAGTTTGGATGGCTTACTGGCATATATCGCATGCTGTATTTGCTTGTGTTTGTCTTTAGCCTACCAATCACCTGTAATCTGAGTTTCTAGTAATTAGGTCTGCTTATACCAAACTTGGCACACTTTCGTGTGTGATCTCACTGGTCTTGCATCTGTGTCAGAAGTAGCCTTTTTGTGTTTTACCACTCGAAGTATATCTTGCTTCTTAGGAACAGTTGGTACCTCAAAACAATTCCATAATAAGGACTATAATCACATTTTCTATTATATATTTTCTATTATATATGCTGTTTTATTAAAGCATTTCATCTAAAACTTGCATGCAGCTGTCTTCTGGCAAGCAGAAAATATTTACCATCACAAGTGCTATGAGTCACAAAATGTATTCTGTTATATAAGTACCTTGAAATATTTTATGATATTGATAGATTAAAAAAAATCTAGATGGAGCCACTAAATAGCCTATAGTAATGTAGCTGAGCTTACATGGTCTCAAAATCTCAAGTACTAAATTCACTGTGAGGCAATACTCCTGGACTGAATTTTAAATGTGCAGATACTGTATTTTAGCCGCGAATCTTTCTTTTTAAATACAATAAATACAACTAGCAGAGACAGGAAGATAATGCTGATAATTTGATTTATAGAGCTGCAAATACTTTAACTTCTTGATTGCTTAAAATGTGAAAACTGCATCTCTGGTATAGAAATGAACAAGCTGCAGTAATACCATTTTAAATGGATTAAACAGTTTGTGGAATAGCAAACCTGGAGTGTGAATTAAAATCTTTAACTAGAAATAAAATTACTTTGGCCCTATTGTTCTTTTCTGTTTGATGTACAGTGTTGTGTTTTTTATAAACAAAGTTCTTATATCTGAAATTACCTCTTTTTTTCTTTAACAGAACAATAGTTATCCATCAATGACTGATCCCTATCTGTCCAGTTATTATCCGCCATCTATTGGGTTCCCCTATTCTCTCAGTGAAGCACCGTGGTCTACAGGAGGAGATCCTCCTATCCCATATCTCACCACCTATGGACAGCTCAGTAATGGAGATCACCATTTTATGCATGATGCTGTTTTTGGACAGCCTGGGGGTCTTGGAAATAATATCTATCAACACCGGTTTAATTTTTTCCCTGAAAATCCTGCCTTCTCAGCTTGGGGAACAAGTGGATCCCAAGGACAGCAAACTCAAAGTTCAGCATATGGGAGCAGTTACAGCTATCCACCTAGTTCACTGGGCGGTACCATTGTGGATGGACAAACAGGATTTCATAATGACACATTAAATAAAGCTCCTGGAATGAACAGTATTGAACAGGGAATGGTTGGACTTAAGATTGGTGGAGATGTTACAACTTCTGCTGTGAAAACAGTAGGTTCTGTTGTCAACAGTGCAGGGATGACAGGTGCCCTCTCTGGTAATGGTGGATCTAGTGTAAACTTGCCAGTATCTAAACCAACCTCTTGGGCTGCTATAGCTAGCAAGCCTGCAAAACCACAGCCTAAAATGAAAACAAAAACTGGACCTGTAATTGGAGGAGCGCTGCCTCCACCACCGATAAAACACAATATGGACATAGGTACTTGGGACAATAAGGGTCCCGTGGCAAAAGTTCCTGCCCCCCAACAGATACCTTCTCCTCAGTCTGTTCCGCCGCCACAGCAACAAATTGTTCAGCCTGTTCCAGCTCAGCCTCCTCCATTGACCCAACCACAGTATCAGAGCCCTCAGCAGCCACCCCAAAATCGCTGGGTAGCTCCTCGCAACAGAAATGCAGCTTTTGGCCAAAGTGGAGGAACTGGTAATGATAGCAACTCAGCTGGCAGTACCCAGCCTAACCCTGTTCCAAGTGGCGAATCCCATCCTGTTCTTGAAAAACTGAAAGCTGCTCACAGCTATAACCCTAAAGATTTTGAGTGGAACCTTAAAAATGGACGTGTGTTCATAATAAAAAGCTATTCTGAGGATGATATTCATCGTTCCATTAAGTATTCTATTTGGTGTAGTACGGAACATGGCAACAAACGCCTGGACAGTGCTTTTCGTTCCATGAATAGTAAGGGTCCGGTCTACTTGCTATTCAGTGTCAATGGCAGTGGACATTTCTGTGGAGTAGCAGAGATGAAATCGCCTGTGGACTATGGCACCAGTGCAGGTGTCTGGTCTCAGGACAAGTGGAAGGGGAAATTCGATGTCAAGTGGATCTTTGTGAAGGATGTGCCCAACAACCAGCTCCGACACATCAGGCTGGAGAACAATGACAACAAACCGGTTACAAACTCCCGTGATACACAGGAGGTGCCCTTAGAAAAAGCAAAACAAGTGCTTAAAATTATTGCTACTTACAAGCACACGACCTCCATCTTTGATGACTTTTCTCATTATGAAAAGCGCCAAGAAGAGGAGGAGGTGGTGCGGAAGGTAAACTTACTAAAAAATTTATTTTATACACAGATATGGGGAAAATGAAATGTGAAGGCTGCTATGGTGGAAAAATGTAAGTAGGAATTCAAAATGTTTTCAGTACATCTCAGCTTGATGGTTTTGTGTGTTTAACAACACAACAACTCTACGCTTATTTGTCTGTGACATAATTTCATAGGTTAATGAGTTTCAAAGCAAAAAAGTTAAGCAGTGATACAGGTAAAAGAATTTTATGTCCAGTTTTTTTGGACTTTGATGTTTTATTTTAAAATGGTTAATAGAGTAGAAACTGGTTTCTGTTTCAGTATTGGATTCTGCCAGTGATTGCCACTTAACAAGCTTTTTGCCTCATGAATGCGAGGTGTTTAACACTGACCAGAACTGGGCTATCAAAATTGATGCCCTTGTTGGCATCTGAAATTTGTACATCAGCTTTAAGAGCAATCAGACTGCAGCCTCATCTTGTCTGTTCAGTTGGTCTCTGGAAAAGAAAGAGTTGCGTAAAATTGCTGAAGTAGTGCTAGAAAGCTTGTGTTTCTTCTGCTGAAGTTACGTGTATTATTATTTGGGTAAATAAAGGCTTTCAGTTCCCAGGTCTAATCTGTCTACTAGTTCTTGAAGTCTTGAGTGAGGATGTAGTGAGAGAAATTTGGGCAGTAACTGGGAAAGTGTAATAAAAACATTTACATATGCTTTCATGACCCTCAGTCTGCCCCAAGAATCATCTGTGCCCTACCCATCCCACAACCCCAGTTTCGAGAATGCCTTTCTCTAGGCCATCTGAAGGTAATGGACTGACAGAATAGTAGGTGTTGGGATGTATGGCTACTAGCGAAGTAACACATAGAGTTGCTTAATATTGATACTATTTCATACACTTTTTTTGTACAGCATTTCAAATAAAGCATTTATTTGACAGGCTGGTTTAGTGCAGTTCACGTTTGCTTCAAAATGTTTTTGAAGCAGAGGCTTAATGCATGTTCCTGCAGTTGAAATTGAAGTTGCCATTTTAAAGGCTTTACTACCATTTAAAAGTGCAGATAAGAGTGCTTTAAAGTGTCTTCCTAGAATGTACCCTTAAATTATGAGAAAAAGAGATATGTGTCTTTAACTCAGGTTCTTTTAGGCATCTGGTGTGATGTGCCTAGCACACCTCAGTACAGTAGAGGAAATGAGAGTTTAAGACTTGAAGTTTGTCTTGTGTGCTTTCTGCGGGGTTCTACAAGCTAAAGCTTAAATGCCTTTACCTCAACATTTTGTACCTTCAGCAGACAATTACCAATTTTTATATTTAATGCAACCTCTTCCTCGAGAAGAGCAGTTTCTTTATGTGTGAGGGAATCCTGAATGGGAGTCAAAAAGCCTGGGTTCCTTCGTCAAGTGTTTACAGCGTGTCAGGGGTTGGCTTTGTTTTTGACACTTAGTCTCTCTGTGACTTGCTGCCAAGTCTGGAGGGGAGAATAATGTGTGTATTTGAGGGGTGGGGGTACTGGGAAAGTTTAAACAGTTGGAGCTTTTTTACATCAAGTAGTGGAAGTGGTATGAGATCTCTTCTCTGGAAGAGTTAACTTACTGGCCGGCTGCATGCTGAAAGCTGAAGTGGTTTTGTAGATACTGTGCTGATCCCAACTACTGGGCTGGCCCTGCTTTGGGTTATTTTAATGTACACTATCTTTCCCACCTTCAGTTCAAGTGGATATGCAGTTTTCTTAACCAGGTCACTGCTTTTTAACAAGATCAGTTTTTCCAAAACTGCGTGTTTTCTTCTGCCCCATTTAAAACCAAGGATCTAGCTTGTGTGATGCATCCAGAAATAAACTCTTAAGTCTAATTTCACATTTCTTAGATTCACCCGAACAACTTAGAAGATAGGACAATATGCAGACAATTAGAGTAGACTGGGGAAGATAGTAGCGCTAGAGAAATAGAGTAAATCAATAATGATGGAGTAAAAAATAGCAGATACTGCTCATTGTATTGCAGTCTATAAAACTGTTGTCTAGGAAGTTAATTATTTTTCCCCCTTCTTTGAATAAACAAATTTTAAAAGTCCAGTTTACTGCTAGAAGAGTTTCTTGCAGGATATACACACAACTGTATTCTTATTATTGGGAAGTTCCTGCTATTGAAGTTGAATCATCCTCGGCATTCCAAAATTAATGCTAGTTCAGGTAACTCTCTTGCGACCGAAATGGCTTCTCTGTTGTTTGTGTATGTACCATCTTAATTGGTTTTCAGATTGCCGTATACTTTCATTCTTCATACTTCATTTATCAGTAAAATCAGTTGTTAAAAATCTGCTCCCATTTCATCCCTGTCATCATTACAAAGGGCTGGAATTCTTAAAAATCTGCACACGGGATGCTTGAACATTATTTCATTTACACAGTCAATGTTCAGGAGGAAAGAATGTTTTCATGTAATCTATGCAATGCGAGTCATTAATACTTAAATTCCTTTTTATATAGTTTCAGTTTGTTGCTGGCCAATGTTTCCTTAACTAATATGGGCAGAATATGGTTCAGTGTGTGTTCTGTGAGTTTAATTGAGCTAGGAACCTCTGTGTTAACTCTAAATTGTCAAATGACAGTTGTCAAATTGGACAGCTGTAATATAATGTTGGATGAAGTTTACTGAAGTGCCAAAGGTTCATCAGCATTACCAACATTAAGGACTGTATCATCATGCAGAATTGGGGGAAGATTTGTTCATGGCTGGATATAAGTCCAGCTTTTGATTTGCCATAGTAATAAACTCTCTTAGCACATTTTAGTAGCCCAGAACCTGGTAAAGGAGTAATAGAAGGATGCTGATGTATGGAATGAAATAACCACAGAATGAGGGGCATGAAATCTCTCCTGAACCCCACGTTCTTTCCTCAATAAATTCAGTGCCCAGAGCTGGTACGATCTGACTTTGTGTCGAGAAAGTAATTTACGTGATCAAAGTTCATGCTCTTAAAACAACAAATAGTTGCAAAGTTTGTGAGAAAGCTTATTTAAAAAGAAAATGTGGTATAATGTAGTATTAGTTATTTACATTCCCTAGAAATTCCTCCAAAACCAAAAAAGCTTAGTAAAGAAAATAAACTTGTTGCAGATTTTAGAGGTTTTTTTATTTGCAAATCATGTGGCATTTGGTGCGACAGAAAGGTTTGACCTGCTGTAAAAAGTCAGCAGTTCATCTTCACAAATCTGTATTTAACTAGATGGTTGTAATTACTGAACCAGGACTGCTGTACTACCACCTCTGTCTATGGTCTGCGTCAAGGCACTTGGCTATTCCAATGTGTAGACCTTGGTGTTATGTTGAAAGAGCTGTGTAGTCCATCTCAGCTCTTGAATCCCCAAATTTATCATTTCTTCTTTTGGGTGATACTTTTATTAAATACGGTAAAGTGTTAGCTAGTACATGTTAGCAGTTTGGAACACTCATTTTCTTCTGGCGTGTGTAGAGATTCCCTGCAACGTGCTTTACCTGAGCATGTGCATTGGTGCAGAACTTCTAAGGATGGAATACTGTCCTTCCTCCAAAACTAAAAATTAAATTCATTGCTATTTTAAATTCATTGCTTTTCATTGCTATTTAAGATTCATACTAATTGTGTTTCCTGATTTAAAGATAGCATTTATACTTTTGTGTCAGAGGAGATGAATATTCTCATCCTACTGATCTTGACAGACGAGGCTTAGCAGGAAGGTTGATGGTTACTTTGGGGTGGAGCGTAGGGAATAAAGTTTGACAGGGATAGGTGTCTCAAAATGGAAGTTTCCGCAAGTTTTGTGAAAATCAGTCTGTCCTGTATCTGAAGACTATACGTACTGATGTCGCCAGTGAGAAGTGCAACAGGAGCTCCCCTTTGAGATACCAGAGAATTCCCAAGGAGATGAGCATTTATGAACGCTCCAGTTGGATCTTCAGAACCAAAATGAACAAAGCTGTGTGTGTTACTCAGAAAACTCCTTGGTCTCGCTCGCGGTAGCACTAAATAGCAATCAGGGAGAGAATTTGAGAGTTAGCTCTTCCACAAAGCAGCAGTACTCAAGAGCATGAAGAATTTTGGCGTCAGGCTCCTTGTCAGTTTCTGTGGTTTCAGACGCTTTTAAAAAGGAAGACTCAGATTAGCCCCTGAGAGAGAGAGAGAACAACAAGGTAGGAGGGAACTACATAATAAATTTGCTCAATAAATAGCACTTTTTACTGAATTATAAAGCCTAAGATGACTCTCTGAATGCCATGAGCCTCCCACCTACTTTTCAGATACTGGGTGGAAGTGTCCACTGCTAGCCCGTGTCCTGGTTATATGGCACTGGTCCATGAGAATGGGAGACTTAGACTTTTGAAGAAAATGGGATTATGAGAGTCAGTGGATGACTACAAAATAAACTTTTTAAAGTTACTTAAGATGGAAGTGGGAAAGAGTAGCCTGAGAGCATGGTAGCGCAATGAAATGAAGAAAGGGTATTTTTCACCTTTAAAAAAGAAAGTAGAATGAACAATTGCTTTTTTGGAAGCCTGAAAACAGGTTTGCTTTGATGCAGTTTTATTCCAGGCATGCCTCTTTCTAACCACCTTTTCTTTGAAATGGCAAGCAGCTGTAAGTTCTTTTCATTAAGAACATACTACACCTAATATGTTCTGATACTGTACCACTAAGAAAAGAGTTTCATTGACAGTTGATAATAAGTCAACAGTTAGAAGATAGGGGGAGTATAGATTTAAAAAAAAAAAAATCTATACCACTTTACACAGTCTGTTTTATTGATCCTGTAAAACAATTTCAGTATTTTTACTTAGGTCTTAAGTCTTATATTAAGAACTTTTACTAGACTTGTGTTGACTTCATTTTATTATGAAAATGCAAATGTTAATATTATTCTGCCTGAAGGCAGAAACTAACCTAGCTCATTTGCAAGTCTAACAGGCTGTATGTGCTCCTTCAGTTGGTCACAGCATAAAATCAGAACCGTTTTTAAATGTTTTGTAAACTTCTAAACAAGCTTTACATTCCAAGGGAAACGATTAGGAGATGAGTTTGTATGGAAGGACTCCACAGAACAAGTAAAACCTGAGTAGAAGCTGAAGGTGTTAGTTTAGGATTTGACTTGTTTATGCTTATACTATTTCACAATCCTCTTACTTGAAATAGAGGGTTTTACTTTACTAAGTAGATTCTGCACAGCTGGGGACCTCAGCTTGTCATGTCATGTAACAGCATAAAGTCTACTAAGTTCAGCAGGTCCATCTAGTAGATTTTCTTCCTTTTGGTCGTTGGACATGGTGCTTGAGGTATTCTAGATCACGGTTTGATGCCATATTGAGTCATTCAAATACAGCATGTATTCAAGTTGAGTCTTTACATGCCTATTCTGCAGAATATATTCTGCTTTGAAGACTATTAGGATGAAAAGAAAATCAGTTAGGTGGAGCTCTTTCTACAATCTGCATAGTGTCTTACCTAAAATAAATTGGAAAAATGCACTGTCCTAAAAATACTGCAGCATGTTTTATGGTAGTTGTGGGGTTTTTAGGATAGGAAAAATATAATTGGGAAACAAAGGCAAATGTCAGCCTATCAGTGTTCAGCTTGTAAATTGCCATATTCTAAGAAAAATATGATATTTTTGAGTTTTTAGTAACAGTAAATTGTCCTTTCTGGATCTCTAAATTTGAACCTATGGATGCTTTTTGGGGGGACTTCTGGAACTTATGGTGCTCCTAAAGCAATTGCTAAGAAGTCCTCCTCTTGTTATTGTGTTGCTGAACAGCACATATAAGCCCTTTTCTAGAGCCTCTGCTCTGAATAGCTTTATTTGTTTATCTTACTTTGAGACATTTGCTCTTGCTATTTACTGCTTTTGTAGCACAAGTTAGATGAAGACTTACAGTAATTGAGGGACACCTGCAGGTATCCCTTAGATTACCTTTATCTGTTTTCTTTATTTGTGGTTAGCAGAAACTTTTGAGAAGGACTTCAAAGAGCTCCTAGCTTCTGAACTAGAATGCTTTTAGAAGTTCTTGGGTTGTTCTGTCTTGCCACAGTAGTGTTATCAGGCCATGCAAAAGCATACAACTTTTCTTCCACCTGATGTTTTCTTTTTTTTTTCTGTGACTTGTCAAGTATTCCACAGTCTCCCCCAGAGCAGTTAATAGGTAGAAAAAATTGGGAACAGATTTTTTGAGAGCTCAAATCCTATTATTTTTTGAATGTGACTAAACTCTTAAGTCACTTGTGTTCGTTAAAATTATACTACTTCTGTGGAATTCATTAATCTACTGTTCCCTTACTGTTGTTGTAGTGGCTGTGCTGCTACTGCAGTAGCTGAAGTAACCCAGAAAGTGAAATATTGAGGGTCCTGTTTCCACCTGTGAATGTTGATACTCCATCCCTTTTTTGCTGTGACCTTCATCTGCTGTCAGTTTGGAGTAACTGTGCTGCTCCATATGAAGCTGCACTTTAATATTTGAATCTTTCCAAATCTTTGGACTTGGGTATATATGGTATATGGTAAATAATTGCTGCCGCATTTTATAAAAAGTGTATAATCATACTTGGGGATCACATCAGTCTGATTATACTTATCTAAAACTTTTTGCTTGTTAATTTGACTAGAAACTTTCTTAACTATTTTTAACTGTTTTTTTCTCTTTGCAGGAACGTCAGAATCGAAACAAACAATAAGAATAAACATATACAGTTTGCTATATATACTAGAACTGATATTAAATTCGACTATGAGAAACAAAATTTAAGTATTCTGGTGCTGTATCCTGGCATCAGGACAAACTAAAGCTTTCAGCTCCAATATATCTTCTCGTGCAGGGGAAATTAAGTTGTTGCATCTTTAAGTACATTGTAGTTTATTTTCGCCCAAGTGGATCTGCATTAATTTGTATCTTTTTCTATGTAAAATTCTGTAGAAATCATTAATAAAGGTGTGTCTGTTTTTATTTTTTTAAGTTGGTAAACAGTTATATTAACCTACTGTGGACCTATACATGAGCATATTAAAGTGTTAATGCTTCCCAAAGACTTTATTTTGGCTCAAATTATGTTCCTAGCCAGTTAATAGACGTTATGGAGAATACATGACAAATCTTCCTTTATCTTCAGCCCAAACCCTGTTCCTTCATGGCAGACGTAAGAAACCATGCATTGATTTTTGTCATTTAAAAAACTAAGATACTGCACTTCAGAATTTTGAAATGAAAAAAATAAATTTCAGATCACTTTGTGCAGCTGCTATGCCTCTTTAGTTATCTGTACAATTACACTTTTAAAATTGCTAATGCGCCATGTTGTTTTTTTCTGTCTAGTAGGAAATCAAATTGTCAGTGAAATTGTTTCTCTGGAAAATATTTCCCTTTCACATTCTGTTAACCAGTGCTTCAGTGTGCATTTGTTATACCATATCCTGCCGAGAGTGAGCGAGATGCTTTCTCTCAGCCATAATTCTGCTTTATGGTTTTGTAGCTTAATAATTAAATAATAATGTGATGCTATCAACATTGCAGGGGTTTTGGACAATGTGTTTAAACCTGTTTCAGCTTTCAGGTGTTATTAGTTAATTGCAGATCATTTTTAATCTTTCCCTTCATTACTCCCCCCACCCCCCAAATCCTAATTACATTTAAAGTTTTTATACCAATAATGCTGAGCTTTAACGTAGGAACTAATAGTACGGATAATATGATGGATTATGCCTCAGATGTTTAAAATTGACAGTGTGTATGTCTAATTTTTTTCTGTTGGATGAGTAAAAAAACCTGTTTTAAGAAACTGAATTTGCTGTCATGTTTTTGTGGAATGAGGGGACCTTCGGAGAACCTGTCACCAACTGGAGTTCCAATTAAGCATGGAAATGGTGCTCATGTCCGCTGCTCTAGCACACTGATCTGCACGTGTTTATTGTAGAGGATCTTTTACTATATTAGAAAGCAAATATCTTCTGAAAACTATTTACTCCAAAAGGATCTCCAATTTAAATAAAGTTTAAGCTGTATCATTTAGACTTGTATTTAGAACGTATAACTCTGTCTCTGGACTGTTACTGCCTGTAAGGGGTAATGGACAGCATCAGATTAACTTTTTCCTCTAGGAGAATACAAGCCTTAATAAACAATACATATTTAGCAAGTTTGATGTCATTTTCATTTTTTCCCCCTACTTTGAGTTGTCTTCCTATGTTACAATAACCCCGTATACAAACTCATGAGTTAAGTCTAATTTGAAAATGTGTTGGTTGAATGACATAGATGTTCACTCTCAGCACACTTTGTATTTGCTAAAATCTTTCACAGGACTCTGCAGAGAAGGTTCGAGCTGCTTTGAGTGTTACCATTCCTCAGAGGAAATATGTGCACTTACAATGGTTGTCACTTGTACTTTCCATTCTCCTTGTATGGTAGAGATGCTCCAAGAGTTGGAAGTTGACCTGCAGCATTCAGGAGAAGGTATTAAGACCTGGGTCACTGGGATGAGAATAGAACTTTTCAAATGGAAGTAAATCTCTCTGAACTTTCTTTTATGGGTGTTGGCTGTATTTCACAACTCTAACTTTCATAATTTGACTTGTTTTTTTACTAAATTTTTTGAACAATATTGCATTTATGGTTGCGTTACCATCTAATGAAGCACATGGTACTAGTTTCTGTAGTTAAAGACAGGACACTTTTATAACTGGTAATTCCAGAGCCAAAATGGATTTGCTTCCATCTAGACCCTGAACAGAAAAGTTAGTTACGCAACTGTCTTATTTTTCCTTCTTTCATGTGTTTTTTTTTTTTTTTTTTGACCTGGAAAAAAGAAGCATCATTGCTGCGATTCAGCTGTTGACTTAGTGTAAATATGCTCTTTTAAAAACAAACAAACAAAAAACCAACCCTTTAGCTGAAACCTGTTTTGCTGTATTGTTGAGAAAAATGCAGTGTGTCTCAACCTGCTACCTGGTTTTGTGGGTAGCAGAAAAAAATTATTACAGCTTCAATATGCAGAGGTTTCTCTTCCAAGTATTGCAGTGCTGGGGCTGTGTTTTACAGCAATATCTGATTTAAAGTGGAGGAAAAATGTTTAACAGAGGGTGAAATAATCACTTTTTCATTATTACTGTGGTAGTGATAAGATAGCTCAGGTCAAGCAGACTGTTAGTTGTGTTCATTCTCATGCAGCTGCCTTTTCAGTTTAAAGATGCATCCTTTTATTCACTAACTTTTGAATTTTGGAGTGTTTGAATTACACTGCCGGAGGAGGGAACATTCTTCCAGCATCTGTTCTGCCATAACCTAATGTCACAGGTCTTGTTCTATTCTTTCTTTAATCCAAGTAATATTTCTAAAAGAACTTGTGAGTATATATTTTTTTTTGAGCTTGTGCTTAAATTCATTCCTTAAATGAGTAACTTTTGATGTTTTTAGAACGTGTACATGCATGACAGTGTTTCTTCTGCCTACTATTTTTAAGCCGAAGGTAGCTCACTGTACTAGATAGTACCAAATACTGATTACAGAATTAAGCGAAGTTGTTTCTCTGGTTCAATTACTGATCAGACACAGCAGCGCATCTTGTTGCTCTGAAGTGTAAATGTTTTATAGCTTTGAACATTACATCATTAGAAGAAAAATGTTTTCATCCGCAGATAGTCATACCAAATGTAATAGTACTGAATACTTAATCTTTATGATTATATTTGTTGCTGCAAAGGATGGTTTTAAGTGATTTGAGCTCGTAGAGAAAATGGCCAAGATAAAGCTACACTGAGATGTAATGAAGGAAACAGGCAGATAAGAGTAAACAAAGTTACGTTCAAGATTATTGCTCTGCTGCAACACAGTGTGCTTGTAAATTAGGGTCAGAGTTTGTTTACCCCACTCATGCTTGGAGATGAATATCTAGGGATGTAAAATTTTAAAATCCTAATATTTTTTTTTCTGTTCTTTCACCTTTTAAAGAACTGCTGACTTTAAAGCATGGAGGTGTTTCTTTACAAAATACTCTTTTTTTGTTTAGAGCATTAAGTCATAGATACCGGCAAGCTCTAAATGAAGAAGAGCAGTCTGTGTTATTTAGCGTTAGACTGACTCCACTGCAGTAGAGAAGATGAGTGTAGTGAAAGAATGTCTTTGCTTTTCCAATCTAATAATAAAGAATGACTTCATTTAGCCAAGCACGGCAGAAAATTCCAATTAACGTGGACTTTAAAACCTTGTAGGTTTTAAAGATACTATCATGCTCCATACTCTATCAAAACGAAAATAACCTTTGTAATCCTACTGCCTTTTTCTTGTGCACCTGTTGAGAGAAGGGAAGGAAGCTTAGTTAAAACAGCAGATAAATATAAAAGTAAAGCACAAATAATGTGTGTGTGGGGGGGGGTGGAGGAGTGGTCTAGCACTCCTTTTCCTGATCTCCCAGAGTTCTTTGAATTCTTTTTGTTGAACAATCTGCTTCACTTGGAAAATCTTTGGCTTTTTCTGACAATAGTGATCAGCACCTGCTCCTTTTATAAGAATGAATGCTACATGCTATTTTTGGAGAAGTGCGATTTTTTAATTGCAGTTTGTGATACTGTCCAGTAATAGTGTGAGTGTAGCAAAGGTTTGGGGTGGGGGGGAGTTAATAACAACTACCTCATCTGTAGCCTACCTTGTCCTCAGCCCTTTTGAGAAAGGGAAGCAGCTCTTATTCTGCCTATTTGTAAAAGCAGGGGAGTTGAGTCAAAATGTTGAAATGACTTCTTTAGGGAATGACTTAGCAGAGAGAAATTTCATGAGTTTTCATGAAATTTCATGAGTTGTGTGGTTTAGTCCAATGAACTATTTCACTGCTGTCATCATTTACACACTGATACTTCCAGTTCACATGTATTGGCACTTCGACGTAACGGTATGGTGAAGAGGATGGTCTTTGCTTATGTATGGATGTTACTGATTTCACAGCTTTCCTGCCTTCAAAAAAATTCTGCTGAAAAAAACCTATAAAATTGACTTGCGCATTGCTTTTTGCATCGCTTCTGTGATGGAAGTCTGTAACGTTTCTCATTTACTAGAAAGTGTAAAAGTAGGGCAGGGCTTTAGGAATTATGAGACTGGGTTGTGTTCCCTGGTATGCTACTGGATTAATTTCCCTGTTTTATGTAGGATCATAATTTCAGGGCACCTTGGGAAATCCTACACAGAAGGGTGCTGACTTCTCTTCCGTGTCATCTTTATTCTTCCTGTGCTGTCCCTGATCGATCTTGTGCTCAAGTTCCTGGAGTGAGTGAGTGACAGTATGAAGTAGACCTTGGAGCAGTGGTTTCTTCAACAAACAGAATTTTATAGAACTAGCATTTAAACTGTCCTTGGGGTTTTTTCTTGTTGTTTTTGTTTTTGGAGAGTGTAAGAGAAGGTTTTATGCCATCTGTCATATGGAAGTGATGTGGTTTTGGTTTATAAGTTGTTCGAGAAATTATTTTTACCTGAGATGTTACCATGACAACAGACAGTTCATAATGTCTTCATGAACTGCATTTCTAAATGTTGTCCAACTGCTGCTGAAACAGTAGGATATGCTGTTTTGCTCTGGTTTCAATAATGAAGACACTGTGAAAGGGGTATAGATACCTGTTTTGCTGAGTCTTTCTCCAAGTATTTTTAAATTAAGTGCAATACATTGGTTAAAAACAATAAATTGCAAGCAGCTGTCTTGATTTTTCTCCCCTCCCTCAATATTCTGTGGGATGAGAGAGAATAGGAAGAAAGTAAATGTTATAAGGGATCTGTCAATCTATATGTATATAGGTAGGGGAGTTTTCTTGTCGTTTGTATCTTCTGTGTAGCCCTCTGTCTTATGTTCAGTTTTACAGCGTTGCTGTATACTATAGCACAGTAGTTTTGAATTCGTATGCTTGGCAGCCCAATGAACTACTTCACGTGGATCTGTAAATTGTAACTAAAGCAAGTCTATTGCTGATAGTATCTAACTTACTCTGTAGAGGTCTGCATCTGCCTGGAAAAGGTAGTGGTCTACGAATGTGTTTTTGAAACGGCCAGTATAGGAAGTGTTCCTACTGCTGTTAGCGCTCCTGTAGCAACATCTTTTAGTTTTCTGAAAACACAGTGATGGCAGAGGCACTGAGCGTCCTACATTGTTGCAATAGAAGGCACTTTGAAATAATATTTAGCCCACTTCTGTTAAGAATTTGGGGTGGGGGAGGCTAATGAAAAGCAAAACAGACCAGTGTCTACACCTTGCCAGAGATTCACTTCCTAATTAAAGACCTTGTGCAGGTTAACGAAGAGCAGCCAGTGCTGCTTGGCTATGGAAGCTCACATGCCGTGTAGTAGGGCTGAAAATCTACGAAGTGAAAGTCTCAAGTTAGACATACCAGCTCATGGTACGGCAGCTCTCTTGGGCTGAGCAGCTTCCTTTTCACTCCAGTTGGACTTTTGGATAATCAGCACATTCAGAAATAAGAGTGAATTTAAGGAAATTTGGGGATTTATGGAGACTTACGGCAATCTTATCCCCCTGGTGCTTATGGAAATCCTTTTCTAATAGAAATCTGTTTCATGTAATTTGTAAAGTATAGGTAGAATGCAATTATTTGACTTCAGTTATTCTAAGTTGGGGCAGAGGGGAAGAGCTCTTCAGAATTCTGTAACAAAATAATGCTTTTGTGATCTTGACAACTGTCAGCAGAGGCTTTTGACCACCTTTAAATAAAGTGATTATTGTATCCTCTTGAAAATACTTTTGTGGAAGGACGAGGTTCCTTGATGTTTTGACCTGTGATGATCTTACTTCATAAATATGTCAGCAGCATCTATCCCCATCTAGCATGGAAAACTAGAAATGTTTAAGTGTCACTATTTGGTAAGCTTGCTAGACCTCTACTCCAATGGTTTAGTCCTACAAAACCTTTCTAGTGCTCTGGAATATGCTGAAGCTGTGATCCTTCCCATTTCTCCTGTTCAGTTTTGAGACAGGATGAAGCTTGGAAGGCAGTTGCAGGTTAGGACGAACAAGAAAGCAGTGCCATTGCACAGGTCTTTGTTAACTGTTCTGCTTAAAGGTTGCACAGTTTAGTCCTCAAGTGAGATATTCTGGACTTTCCCATAGGTGCTCTGAGATTGGAGGCTGCTTGCTGTCAATGAGTTGTTACAAATGAAGAAGTTAGCAGTGGGAACTTGCTTTCTAGGGTTGTATTAGATTGAGGTACACGGGCAGCTTTTCTGGCATAAGCCACTGGTAAGTTGTGGGTGTTTTCTAATACTTTACCATTTCCAGTTCACATCGGGGTGGTTGCACAGCTTATTCAGATCTCCCTTTAAATCAAAATATTAAACTGTAGTTTGTTGAAACTGAACTGTGTGCAGCAGTCAGACAATCGTACACTTCATCATACCGAATTTGTTGCCTTTTATTTATTCAATTATTCCTTGGTTTGTATGCCTATCTAAGCAAGCTTATTTTCCGTCATCAGTTACAATAGCCTGGCGTTGGAGCCAAGCTGTTGTAACGATTTATGCTTTTTCATTGCCGCTAGATCAGGCAAGAGAAGTTTAGAACAAAAGAAGCATTTAAGGAAGCCTATTTGTGTGTCGCATGGGTGTGCAGCAATTTAAAAGTGAGGGAGAATGTTTTGTGTCCTCCAGCTTTATATGTTTGACCTCTGTAAAACAGGAATTACAACTAAGACATTAAAACAATAATAATTTCTTGTTTGATCTGATAAGGGGCAAAGGAAGAGTTTTAACCTGTTAGTCTAGTACGAGTGTCTTTCAATGCTCCTTTGCTGCACGCTTGGTTACATAGCGTGACAGTTAATTTGTCATCTTCAGGGTCAGAAGCACTTTTTTTGGGGGGGGGGGGTTGTTTTGTTTTTTTTTGTTTCCAAACTCCATCTTTCTAAACATGCAATTTCAGATTTCTAGTTTGGAGGAGGAGGGAGGAAGGGAGGGCAGTAAGTCAGGAGAAGAAACAAAAAGCAATTTTTACCATCTGGGAGTAAAGAGAACTCCAAAAGATTTCCTGATGCTAAGCAAAGAGCAGCAGTAATGAGCTCCGATGGGAAATGTAATCTGCCAATGGAGAGTAAAATGCTAGACGGGGAAGAAGAGTGATTTTATGAGCCAGATATCTTTTCAGATTTTTCCTTAACATGCTAAAGCTGCTGAGGATAGGAAAACCCTGGATATTGCTAGTTCAATTATTCCAAAGCATGTGATAATTGAAGACAAAGCCTAGAAGAAATAAATTCGTGAAAGACTGGCAGATAGTGTGACTTTTTTAACGGATTTTTTTAAAAATCTATGTGGGTTAAATAATAAATATAACCAGGGATCTGAACCTGGAGAAGATGGCAAATCACATGGATGTTCCTCTTACTAAATTTTGAAAGACTTCTAGTGAAATGAAAGTTGACTGCGAGGTGTAAACAGCTTCAGAAACATGTACAAAATTATGCTCCGCTTCTGTGAATATGGCCTATGTTTGGACTTCAGAGTGTGCAGCCCAGTTTCTCTTCAGCACCTCCTCCAACGGACTAGTAGTGTTCTGGAAAGTGACTGGTCCATGGGGTAGAGAGGAGGGTAAGTAGCAAGATGTAAGGCATTTATTCAGCAGTGCTTTTCAGTCACTGCTGTATGCAGTTTTTCATTCAGAAACACTCTGGGCATTGAGGTCATCAGTAGTCAAAAGCCTGCGGAAAAGATTAGTCTGCAGGCAGAGAGTAAGAGATGCCTCCCCGTCGGTTCTGCAGCGTGAGCAGAAAGACACAGCTGGGGGCCAGGGAAGCTGCACCTGAGCGCAGCGAGTGGAACAGTGGCACGTACCAAAGCAGTTTTGTGACTTTCATGCACGTCCGTTTAAACCGTGAGGTTGTGATTATGTTGGAAATAGTCTTAGATAGAAAGATAGGAGGGAGGGGAAGGGAAATAGTTGTTGCACAATGTGTATGGACATCAGCTTCTCCAAAACATCTGCTGTGGGAGCCCATGCATGCTTTCCTGAGAGGCTCTTGGCTACTAAACAGTGCCTCAAGTTGTTGTTCATATAACAATAAAGAAGCCATTTGAATTATTCCCAGGCACCCAGCTATGCTGTTAGTCGGTCTGGTAAAGTTTGGAGGCAGAAAGCACCTATAGCATAGAAACTATAGCAAACCTTGGATCACTCAAAAAACGTTACAAGGGCCAACACATCACACGGAGGTGGAGTTTATGGACGGTACCTCTCTGCCTGTACTGTCCACAGCTCCTGGAGGCCTACAGGGAAGAAATACTGTACAAACAGGAACCCCAGGTTTTTGGTGATCTAATTTCATCATTTCCAATGCAGTTAGTTTTGTAGCTTTCCTAGACTTAATTCCACAGGGCATTTTTCGCTCTCAGTAAAATACGAACATTCTGTACCATATGAGCAATTATTTTTTTCAAAGAAACCAAACTGGAATAAACACTAGGATTTCTCCCACTGGATACTAGCGTGTGTGTTTATATGTCTACGTATACACATTCATACACTTTGAAGAGAGAGAGAGTAAGAAATAATGTTGGCTTTTCCTTTTGGACAGTAATGGTATTGCTGTGTATCTGCGCTGAAGTGGACTGACGTGGCCCCAAACACTGTGCTGATTTCCACCAGCTGGTGATCTGACCCTGTTTTTTGTGTGGAATGCATTTTTCAACTAGGTCACTCGCTGCCAGTCACAAGTAGGCAATTAAAGTATTAATAATAAGAAAGAGAAATGCGGAATGTTTAAAAAGGAAGTAAAATTGCAGAGGAGGGAGGAGGTCTGGAAGGCACGATGCACATCAGAGACTATTTTCTGAGACGCAGAGCAGGGAAACCCTTTTTCATGTTTTGGAAAAGCCTTCGTCAGAGAAGTGGTCTGATGGGACGCGCGGTTGCCCACGCTGTAAAAGCGCATCGGACAACGAGCGATTACAGCCCACCCGTGAGAAGGGGGTGCTGCAAGGATGGGCTTTCCCTCCTGCGGGAACTTGCAGATAGATAAAAAGTAATTGGTTTGCAAAGCTCTGCAATTCTTTTGCAGCATAAAAGCACTGATAAGATTAGAAGGATTTTATTCAGTATTATCTTTTCTCTAGTAGTAAAGCTGGCTTAAGACACTTCAGCTTTCTGTCACTGTGGGCTGCTCCTCTTCCCATTAGTCTTGCCCATACCTTTCTTTTTAATGCCATCCTCACTTTAAAAAACAAAATATCTCATTTCAGTGATTGGATTTACACTATAGGCTCCACAGTTAGCACAGTTAGCGTATGGTAAAGTGTCAGAATTAGCAAGGCTGGAGAAAATGTAATAGCAAACTGCACGCCAGGACTCCTGCTGCAACGGTTGTGATTGTCACAGTGCTGCTAACTTGATTGTTGCTGAAGTAGTTAACGGCATCGACGTTTCAATGGCAGTTGGTAGAGGTCAGCCAGAGGAGCCAAAGGGAGCTAGACAGTGCTTTTTGGCTTTTTGTAGGTCCAGTTGTGCATTGAGGCTGCCTTTGGAGAAAAGTTTGTGGCAGGGCAAGTCCACCGCATTGATTTGAATACATAGAGATATAGGTATCTCTCTGAAGCAATGCGATATAACCGGTAAGTTGTTACAGAGTTCTTAACAGTTCTTGAATGGAGAAGTAAGTTCACATGAAAATAATCTACATTGTAGTAAATTGTGTGACCGTGTCACAAAATCTTGTGGTGACCCTCCACAGTGCTTTGCTTCCTTCTCTGCCAAATAGGTGCATTAATTTGTGCAGCCTCTGCTGCTCTAGGGTCAGGGTGAGTTTCTTTGTGCTAAGTGCTCCAGGAGTCAAGAATATTTTACGTATTTTTTTTTAGTTGGCCCAATACCATCCTTGGTAATAGTAGCTGACAGATTAGTGAACTTGCATCTTGGCTGCCCCAGGAAGATGCCATGTAGCAATGTGACTTTGAGGAAGTGCAGAACCCCTTTGGTTAGGATCTCCAATCAGCGAATATCCTTTCAAATTTGTTCCTCTCATTTTCTGATTGCAGAACAGTGCATCAGAGCATTCAGGCAGGCTGAGTCTGAAAGCGGAGACTGAGCATGAAACTTCTGACTCCTTTAGGCAGCTGTGGAGAAAATATCTGTCTCTACTTCTCAGACTGCAAAATGCTGAGAAGTTAGATGTGTTCACCTAATCTTAGCTGTCGCTCACCTGGAATTTGTTCCCGTATGTATCAGTTGCAAAGCTCTGTCCCTACTGAAGATGGCAGGGACAGAATGAGCTCTTTCCATCACTCACCTCCAGTTCCTATTCACGTGCAGATTTACAGAATGCGGAGAGGGAAGGACAGGGAGAGTTTTACTCCCAATTAGCACCATCTGGCATAGCTCGTGCTCCTGCTTCACATGATGTGATCACAGCCGTACAACCGTTCCACCCCCATTTAGATGGGGCCTATGTGTGCGCCTCTGGCACTATTTGTTCTGAAAGGAGGTTTTGATTTTGTAACAAATCCATTAGGTTAGAAAAATGAGGGAGGGAATATAAAAAGCAGAATTCCAGCAGCTCCGTTCAGAAAGAGGAGAGTGGTGTTTGCGTGGGGCATGAGGCATCGTGGAACATGATGTTCAGAACCGAACTGCAGCTCCTTGCCCCGGGGAGCTCTCCGTCTTACCTTTCCCCCCTTTGTTCTGCTCCAGACAAGCTGGCTGTATCGCTCCGTCCTAGGAATCATTTCCTTCTGACATAGAAAGTTTGCATTAATACCTTTCTGCTTGCGTCTTTGTTTCTGGGCAATTTCCAGCGCATTAAGCTGCAGCACATCCACTTATTCTGGGACTCCCCATCTCAGTCATTAGCTTCTTTTGCAAAGCCTCGTCCACTGCATGCTGTAAGCCTAATTGTGCTCTGCCTGTTTCCTCCACTTTGACTGCTGTAGTAGTTACAGCCTCAAAGAGCTCCATTGGATTAACCACAAATGTTCTTACGTTGAAACCACCTTGGTCCCTATTACTCAAGCTGTGCTTTTGCATTTGATCTTTTAAATGCTTTGTAATGCTTACCCCAAGATTGAGGTGAAGCTAATTGGAATGTAACTTCCTACAGCAGTTCTAGATCTTTTCCTGTAACGATGCCAAAAGCTCTCCTCTCTCCAGGGTCTGCACCTGAATCCAGCTGGGAAATGACTGGTTTAGAGGAAGTAAAGTTTTGCATCAGGATTTTGGCAGTGTAACCTTGTGACTTTGTCCCCCTCGCCTAGACATTGCTTGCTAGCTGCCCTGGGAAAAGAGGGAACCTTCAGTCGGAAAGGTTTGTGAGCCAACGAGCTGTAAGAGGTCCCCAGCAAGCACGCAGCAAGGTCCGTACCCTCGTGCTGCCCGTGCGCAGAGCCTGTGGGAGGAGGATGCCAGGCAGCACAGCACAGCAAAACAGCCCTCAGTGTCCTCCTGCGGGGACTGGCCACTCTCCAACGCCTGTTTACTGCATCCTGTCCCCCCCTTATTTTATTTCCAAATACTCAGGTGTCAACTTTTCGTGCCGTATGCTCTGAGCCTGCAACCGAGTTGCCCCCAGACTTTGTGGCCTTGCTCCTTGGCAGCAGCACTGTACAGCCTCCCTTGCTGCGGGACCCCGTGCCGCTCAGCTGTACCGGTGGAGGAGTGTCCCCAAGCGGAGGGGCTGGGATGCCTTTCAGAAGGCCACCCGGCTGCAGGTAACCCCTCTAAAACAGACGTTGCCTGTTTATAAGCACGTGACACAGGTCCTCTCTCCTTTGACCTAATGTACAAGCTTTTGACAAAACTGCATGTAGAGATGCCCTCTGCTTTCCCCTGCTCCTTTTTGTGCCATCTGAAGGGAAGGGATGTGGTACGTCAAGGCTTTGGGTGGTTTCTGTAGATATCACCGCTCGTTGTTTAAAGATGCTGTTTGGAAAAAGGACAGCGAGGAAGAATCTTGTGTAGAGCAATAGTTAAAATTAAGCTCAGCACTTACAAGCAAACCTTTGGTTATTTCTTTGTACAAAACTTGTACATCTTTAAATGAGCTGATCTTTCCATATGGGAAGCGGCGTAAGCCTTCATGGAATAACGTGGTGGGGGCAGACTGGGCAGGAGGAGGTTAAAGCGTGTCCAGCCGGCCCGGAGGCTGGGTACCTCGGAGGCGGGAGGGTAAAGCTGTGGAAGGGGAGGCTTGCGCTGCTTCTGGGGGGTCTGGGGAACAGCAAAAGGTCATGAGTACACGAGTACTGTGTGTCTCTCACTGTCTGGAGACCTGTGGAAGAAAGGAGTGAGTGAAAGGAGGGAAAATTAGTTACTCAGCTGGGGGTGAGTTAGGTGAGGAGGGGCCTGCTGTAACCTTCCACCCTTACGGGGACAGAGGGCTGCAGATGGTCTGTTTTATCGCAGCACCAAATTGCAAACCTGGAGGGAAGATTACGTTCCCTTGCCTGCTCCCACCCTTGCCGTTTCTAGACACGAGCTGTTGGCTAACACCCAGCGCAGCCACGGAGCTGGCGTCCGTAGCATTGCTGCCTGCAGCTAGCCTTTCCGTCTGTGAGATGAAAGACGTGCAAAAGCAGGTCGCCTGGTGTTTTGAGTATCCAGAGAGTGCCCGTGTCCCCCGCGCAGGAAGGGAAGCCGTGCTCGCGTCCCCGACACGGTGGCATAATCCGGCGCCTGCTCGGCCTCTTGCATCGGCAGCTCCTTTGCGGCAGGTTCCTGCTGCCGCCCGGTAGGATGGAGAGCGAGTGCCACCTCGTGCACAGCCGCAGCCATGCCTCCGCCCGCGGAAACCGCGCCAGGGCTGCCCGCCGTCTCCCTGCTTGTGCTGGGCGAGGGGGACGTCGGGCCCCGGGCAGACAGGATGGGTAGCACTGCTGGCTGCGGCGTGCGTGGCCTCCCTTCCTCCGGAAAGCCCGAGGGATTTCAAAGCTGGGTCACACGGAGGAAGCGTGTGTGTGGGTGCTGCGGGTGAAAGAATATGGTGTAACGTCACTTCTGCTGCTTGTTTCTATAAACGGCAGAGCAAAGAGAGGGCTCTCGCCATTGAGAACGTAGGCCTGGATTGAAGGAAGGAGGCCGAATTGCTTTGAACTATATCTCCAGTTGAGAGTGAAGTTTAATTCAAGCCACAGTCTTGAAATTAAATTCGTAGCTCGGTGCCTGTGTAGATCAAGGATACTGAATCATTCATTGGTGGTTAAGTGACAGAAACACCACCCGGGAGGCTGAAACGCTGGGTAGTGTGTCAAGGCCGAGCGCTGCGTGCTGCAGACCTCCCTTCCCGGTGCCTGGCCCAGGCTGCAGCGTAACTCGAGCAGAGTTGGCAGTGGTGCCCTCCCGCGGCCACCTGCGCCTTTGCAGCCGGGAGAGTGGCTTTGTCCCTCTATTGTCTTCTCCGGTTGTGCAGGAGCTGGTTTTATCTTGATTCTCTCTTTGTTATAAGGGCGATGAAAGTTTAAAAAGGTGCTGCCTGCTTGAGCCGGGCAGCAGCTGCCGGTGGGGTTACTTTGAGGATTGTGAAACCCATCTCGTGAAAATGATCCCTGTGCTCTAATAGTCCCGTAGCCATTGTGCACACAGCACGGGGAAATCTACTCTAAAATACAGGGTAGCTCTGCAGTGAGTGAGGCTGTCTGGATAATAGAAGCACATAAAGACTCCTTCACCTTCTGGTATCAAAGCTCTGACAGCCCGGGCTGGGAAAGCTGTGCTGCAGATGAGGTGAAGCCCAGTGAATTGTCCTGGCATCCCAGAAAACAGCTATTCCCTCCCTGGAGAGGAGGGCAGAGTGCTGAAGTCCCGGGTGGGTGCTTGGAGCCCTGTCTGGCTCTGCAGGTCCCCTGAGTGTGTGTGGTCTTTTCAAAGGTCAGGAAGAAAGCCGTAGAGGAGCATCGCTCTACACCTTCCTTTGCACTAGGATACCCTCCTGTACACAATCTGCTTGATGCTGTTTTCCCTGTTTCTAAAAGCATACATACGCGGGAAGGCGTGAAACTGGCTGGAAGTGGCCTGTCGGGAGGTCAAGGAAATCAGCAGTCCCTGAGGGGGCTCTGCTGTCGCCTCGGAGGTGTTACATCTTGGTAATGCTGCCCGTTGTCTTTGGGCTGACTTGGGCCAAACAGTACAGGGAAATAATCCAAAATGTTCCACAGAATTGATCTGATGGGTGAGACAAGACTTTAGCTGTCTTAATGCAGATCATGCGTTCTTCAAGACATGTGGCATGATCCTAATAAACCTACAGACCCCCCGCCTATTCCCTATTGTCCGTAAGATACAGAAGGAACATCCGCTCGGCAGTCTGCAGTTCTCCTGTCTTTATGGAAAGAAATGATCTGTGAGTTCTCGTGACCAAGTAGCCATATGTCTTAGGGTAGATGGCCCTTCCTGCAGAGCGGTGGCAGAAGCTCCCGCTGTATTTGTTGGCTTTGCTTCTGAATGGCTGACGGCTGCTGTAATGAACACTGCAGTTTGCCGCTGCGTTAGGCAGGACCTCCACCTCCACCACCCATCTCCAAAGACCGTAGCTGTCTGACTGGCCCTGCCTTGAACTCGCTCACTTCTCTAGGGATACCTCAGCCCTGCCGTTATATCAGTGTGGCAAGCCTGGACTTCATGGACACTCTGCCCTCTGTCATTTCCCCTCAAGCACTGGTATCTTTGCTGGTCTTTGTGAGGGGACAGCCAAGCACTTTGGCTTAGGAAGACACACGGAGATTGTTGGAGGCTCTGCCCTTGTTCCGAGGGAAATGGATGCACGATGCTAGCTGAAAAATCACCTTTGTGCCAGCGGCATCTTCTGCGTAAGGCTGGAAGGGACCCCAGGGTCAGTGCTGCCTCAGGACTTCTGCTAGAAGCTTCTCCAGTATGTTCCCTAGGCTGGAATTTCCCATCCTTCCCAGGCTCTTCCAATGCTTTGCCATCCTTTCTGCTGGAAAGCTTTTATTGTAATACCTGAATCATCCTGCTGCAACTTGGGCCCATTGCTACTTACGTAACTATGGAAAATGAGTGGTTCCCTCCCCCGTACAGCAGCCTTTTATGCACTTGGCTGCTAACATCTTTTCCCTAACCTCTTTCTTAGGCTCACCAACCCGTATCACCCATATCAACCCCTATCTCTTGAGACTGGGACTTCTACAGCTCTGCACAGGCTTGTTTCTCCTTATCCTCTTTGCAACCAGTCCATGTATTTCTTGATGTAGCCCAAACCTGAGGCCTTACTGGTATGTGCAGTGGGATGACAAAACAGATGACAAAAAAATATGTACATTTGCCCTAGAATCACCATCATCTTCTGTGTGGTGATTCTAGAGCAAATGTACGTATTTTTTAACCTGTCCGTAAGGGCTGATGTCAGGGTTTGTGTAGGACGAGGCAGTCGTAAGCAAAACCATTCCTTGACCAGTTGTCGCATGCGTAAGGAAGGGTGGCCGGTGCTTTGTGTACATCTACAAGAAGGAAGGGGTGCTTAGGGGGCTTGGATGCATCTTGGATGCAGCTGCATTTTTTGCCCTAGTGAGCATGGGAGAACTGTGCAAGGGAAATAAGACGGTAATTTGTCCTCTGTGATGGCTCCATTATAGAATGGCCTGGTCCAGACCCGTCGCTGCAAAGATCGGCTCATTTCCCCTAAAGCTTTTCCATCAGGAGACTGGCTTTGACCCCACTAAGCCCATGTCTGGCACAAGGGCACATCTGATCTCAGACAAATCCTCCTCCTGAATGGAAAGGAGCTAATGCCCGAGGCCAGAGGTGCCTTGTGTCAGTGCTCTCCTTACTGCTGGGCTAAGTGTTGCTGTGAGGGCTTTTTTCACCGAACTGGCCTGCAGAGTCTGTGACCTCCTGGAGCAGATGTCCCGCAGCTGAAGCCTGGGCAGACCTGGCCTCTGAGCCAGCTGGGAGGTGCTGTATGATCGGTGGCAACCAAGTCTAAGGAGCCGGCTTTGACAGGGAATAGGGACCATTTGCCTGAGAACATGGATCCTGTCACGGAGAAGAAAACATGATGGGCTGAGACAGGGTTTGGGGCAGTTCTGTGGACATACGGGACTTTGTAGCCCGTCGGTTTGGGTCTCTAAGATGTAACGTGCCCTCCCAGGCATTTAAGCCCTGGCTTACCTAAACAAGCAGGGGTCACTGGGAGCAGGAAACCCGCAGAGTGAAACTCTGGCCTGTTCCATCACCAGCGTTTCTGGCTTTTCCACCCCCAGCTGGTAGCCGCTCTGGCTCTCCTGCTAGCTTGAGCTCTCGTCTCCCCAGATTTCGGACTGTAGCGCAAGTCTCGTTGCAATGCAGTGACCTCAGAGCCGGGAGCCCGTGACCGCGCGTCACGCGGTGTGCGCGTGCATGGACCAGCCTCGCCTAGCCGTGCTGGGCTCCTGCGTACAGCCGGGAGGGAGTGTGTTTATGCCGGTTGTCCCGCGTGCGGCTGCTCTTGCCAGACAACTCAAGCAAGGCTTTTTGGTGCATCGGAGGGGGTTCGGCGGGGGGGAGATTAGGCCCATCTGTTTCCAGTGATACCTGACCTCTTGAATTCCCTCTTGGCTGAGGAGAAGGGAGCATGTAGGAAGCCCAGGGAAAGAGGGAACGTTTGGGAACAGAGCTAGTCGTGTTTGCTGAGGAGTCTGGGTGGCCTCTGTGGACCCGGTGCCCAGCCTTGCCTCTGCGCAGGGCTCTCAGCCGTGGCTGCCTAAAGGAGGAGTCTGGTTTAGGATGAGTATCTGGCTTGCACTGTCCTGTGCAAGGGGGTTTTGATTTTCAGCCCCCCCCAGCCCCCAGTCTGGGGCAACAGGCCACCTTCACCACTCGACCGTGGCTCTGGGGTTGCTCCTCCTGTTCTGCGCCTGCGGGATCAGGCCCAGCCCTGTCCGCTGGGCCCTGCACAGCCCCCCCGTTACCTGTGTTCCTTCAGGTCTGTCCTTGGATCTTCGTGGCCCCTGGAGGGAGCCAGCAGCGCTCCTGCTGCAGTGCAGATTGCCTTGGCGTGACGTGCTGCGCTCTGTCTCGGTGCCCGCTGGGGCGGCTCTGGCTTTGGTGGGGTCTGGCTGCCTGCACTCGGCTTCTCATCCCCTCGCTACCTGCTTTGCAAAGAGCCAAGGACTTGCCCAAGAGCAGAATCGCCCTGCGGCTGGAAATCTACCCTCAGAGGGTTGCGTGGAAGAGGCCAGGGCGGTACAGAGGTCCCTTCCCCAGCAGGGCACGCAGTCACCGCACAGCCCCTGACTTGTATCGGGGGGAAATTAGGTCAAAATGTGTCCCACGACCTTGCGGTGCTTGAGGAACGTGGGAGCAAGCAGGTCTCCGACACCTCGGTACTTGCGCTGATCTACTGGGAAGGAGGGAGGGGAAAAATCCAGCTTCTCTTAAGGATCTCTGTGTCTCTAGAGCCCTTCTGGTGAGCCTGGGGCCTCCTGCACCCGGCAGCCTTTGCCCTGGGAGCTTCTGCAGGGCCGCGCGGTGCCCGGCCCCGCTGGAGCAACGCGCGGCGTCGGGTCCACGGGAGCGCAGTGAGTTGCTGCACTGCTGGATGAAGCCGTATAGGCGTCACGCTTGCTCCCTCCTGCCTCTTCCCGGTGCTGGAGGCATGACCCATCCTCAACCGCTCGGTTGTGCGACGCGTCTGCTGCAGAACGGCTTTGGGAGCTGGGGCAGCTACCTTTCCCCGCCGCGCAGCTTTCCTCCAAGGCCTGCGTGCTCTGCTTCTTCCCTTTCCTCGTCCCGCTTCCCCCAGGAGCCCTGCCTAAAAGCACCCGCTTTTCACAGGCGAGCGTGAAACCAAGCAATCCCGCAAGGTACATTAAGGGTTTTCCTTCCCTCTCTCCTAAACAAGGAAGTTGTTCTGCTACAGACATCTCCGTGGCAGACAAGGTCGCGTGTCCCGCATCAAGCACTGCGGGGATGGAGGATGGAGATGTCTGTGGATGCGCTTCCTTGGACAGACGCAATGCTGATAAAGCGGAGCAGAGATGAAGAGGGGAGGGGGTGCAGAGAGTTGTGTGTATGCGGCTGAATCCAGCTATGTGGCTTTTTGCAGCCGAATAATTAAATCTTCCCTTGCCCAAGTGCCGATCTCAGGCGGCTCAGGGCTCGGGGCTCGGCGTGTCTTTAGGAAGCTGAGAACACAAGTCTTGCAACAGAGATTTATTGAGATCTAAAGCCTGACCTAAGAGCCGGCGTGGGCATTGCCCTCTCGCTGGGGGCTGCAGAAGGGGGTCGTGCCACCTTGCGGGCTGCGCGGCAGAGCCCGGCGGGGGCCGGGGGGGCACCGGCGGAGGCGGCGGTGCTGCAGCCCCTCGCCCTGGCCGGCCTGCAGGAAAAAGCAGGCTCCTGATTTAGTGCCGGGAATAGGACGGAGGGATAACAAAGGGGGACGCCGGGGCCGTCGGGCAGCACGGGACCCGCGGCCCGCCGCGCTCACCCCGCAGCGGTGCCGGGGCTTGCGGGGCCCTGCGTGGCCGAGCCCCGGCGCGGGGCAGGAGCGGGGCTGCAGGGGGGCAGCGGCCAAGCAAGGGAGAAAAAAGGCCAGAAGCGACCCCCCGACAAGCAGCCCGCTGGATTCAGGGCGCTTCGGCCCGGCATCGCGGGGGCGAGCGCTGCCCTCGCTGCTTTCCCAGCGCTGGGGAGGGGGTCGCCGGGGCGCGGGGGGGGCCGCCCGTCCTGGGAGAGGGGGGCGACCCCCTCCCCTTCCCCGCTCCCTGGCGAAGCCCCTGCCCGCGGCCCCCCCGGCTCTGCGCGCCTTGTCCCGCCGCTGCTCCTGCCCTTTGTGCGCCGGGAGCCCCCGAAACGCGGCCGCCGCGGAGCGGGGCCCCCCCCGCGCCCCCCGCCCGGGAATGCGCGCAGGCAGCTGCCCCGCCGGGCCGCAGCCTTGTTACCCGCGTTGGTCAAAGGGCCGAGGATGCTCCGCAGACCGCTCCGGGGCTGCCGTTAAGTGTAATTAGAGGGTTTATATCCCCCATTTCCATGAAAATGAAGCTGTGAGGCTCCTCTCTTGGCATTCACCGCGTGCCTTAATTGTATGGACATTAAATCAAGGTCCGCTGTGAACACGCAGAGAGGGGCTCGGGCTGGCCCCGCTCGGAGCGGGGCGGGCGCGGGGGGGCTTGGGGGGGAGAGAGATGCTGTCAGTGCGGAGCGGAGCCCCCGCGCCCGCAGCCGCCCCGCGGGGCCCCGGCGGAGGCGGCGGCGGCGGCGGCGGAGCGCCCGGGCGGCCGCGTCCCGTTTTGCCTTGCAGGAAAAGCGAGGCCGGTGGGAAGAGCCGAGAGCCCCGAGCGCCGCCCGCCACCAACCTGCGGCCGCCGCGACGCGCCGGTGCCGGGCGACGGGTCCCAGCGCGGAGCCTGGAGACGCTCAGCGAGGCGCCGGGCTCCTCGCAGCCGGGTCGAGCGTCCTGCCGCGGGCCGGGGCCCCCGGAGCGCCGGGCACCCCGCTCCCTGCCGCGGCTACCGGAGCCCCCGAAAATCCCGCTCGTGTCTCCTCTGAAAGCGCTCAAAATGCGGAGGAGCCGGTCGCTCTCCTCGCGAAGGGAAAGCGGCAGAGGTTAAACACGCGTTTCCGATCTCTCCGCTCCGCTGCGGTTAGGCGCAAGGATCGCTCCACTTAAAAAAAATAAAAATAAAAATAAAAAATCGGGAGGGATCGAAAAGGGGTAAAGCGGTTAGAGCGGTTTCGTTGGTCGCTGTCGGACTTAGAGGCGCTTTATGAATTTAGGACGATTTCTTTAGATACCGCATCTGAAAATCCTCACCCCCTCCCCTTCCTCCCTTTCCTTTCTTGTCCAAAAAGAAAAAAAAAAAATCACAAGCCCATTAAGGTCGCTTGCAAAAGGGGAGAAAAAAAATCCTGATGCTCTTCCAAGTTAGCGACAGAGCTGGGTGGCTCTCCCACCGTTGTCGCCTAAACCCCGCAATTACAGCACGGCGAGCCTCGCTCCGAGCGGATTTACCCATTCCCCTGGAAGCAGCGCTGGGGCTTCCGCGGCACAAACTCCGCTGCCTTTCCCAGATCCAGTGCAAACGCCCTCCCGTGGCTCGAGATGCTTGTTTTTGTGTATGCAAGCTGGAGATGAATAAGAAAGGCGCCTAGTCTCTCATTAGCTTTGAATTTCGGACTTTTTTCGCTTTTTCTTTTTTTTCCTTTCTCTTTTTTTCCTCCTCCCGCGCCGGAACAATGCGGCAGGACCTCATCAGAGTGAAACCCAGGCTCCCGCTAGGCTTTGAAAGCAAGATGAACTTGGTGCACCACCCATCTTTCTCTTCTCTTCTCTTCTCCAAAGCTCTTTAAAGGGGTTATGAGGCGTCTCTCTCAATTTATCCCTTTTCTCTTGATCTTCCTAGCAGAGGGGTTTGGGGTCTAGTCCTGGCTGTTTCAGCTGATCTCATCCAGTCTAAGGGATTAGAGCTTCTTCTCCGCATCCAGGCTCTCAGCACATCTGCTGATTGGGTTCAGCACAAGAGGATTACATTGGGACCCAATGACGTCACCGCTAGGACATAAGTTCTCCTCCATTAACCAAATCCTCATCAGCAAGATGTCCTTGAAACTACCGGAGTAACATTGGAGACTCCAGCGGCAGCCCGGCCCCGCCGTCCTCCCGGGCCGGGCGCCGGGGCTTTCGGAGCGGAGTGGTTGAGCCTTGAGCACTTGCAGCTGCATCGCTAATGTGCTGCTCCGCTACGGGGCCGGAGAAGCGAGTCATTATCGGAGAGCGCGTACCCTATAAATAGGGTTCTGCACCTAAACTGTTAATCAGAGGAGCTTTATATATTCCGTTGCTTTTTCTTTTTTTTTCTCCCTTTTTTGTTGGGAAGGGAGGGGGTGGAGGGACAGAGGGGGAGGGGAAAGCTGCATCCTACAGTTATATTTCCAAGCTCAAAAAGACATCAGCGATAATTTTCTTTAAAGCTGACATGGATGTAATTTTGAAACAGATTTCTTTTTTTTTAAGAAATGTGTAGGATTTCACCCCCGTTCTCTCGGAGAAGAGACAATGTGTCCTGAGTTATATAAAGTAAGAGGTTCCCTTTAAATATATAATAGGAATTTTGTGTTTTGGGTTTTAATGCTAGATTTTTCTTAATGTTACATGAGCAGAGACCCACAGGGGTGAAGATCTGCCTAGCTGAAGGGACATTGGTTTTACTTCCAAGTCATAAACCGACAGTATTTTTTAAGTTGAGACTTGTGCTCTGCAAAACACAGAAAACACCTATAGAGTCGCTGCCCTCAGCCTGCCCTGGCTCAGGTCAGCGGACACAAGCCGCTGGCTCCCCTCGGCCGGCCCTCGCAGGCAGCCGCCGCTCGCGGCTGTGGCCAGCGTTTCGCCGCGTCCCTTTGGCGGGGCGTGAAGCGTGCAGACACGCTGCTGCTGCAGCTGCTGTTGTTTAAACTTCCAGACCTCATCGCGGGGCGGCTGTTACAATGGAAATGAGCACCGTCGTTTATTTATTTATTTACCTAGAGTCGCAGGATTTCACCTCTGGGGAGAGAAAATGTATTTAAGGACCGTCAGACGATGTCCGGCTAGGGGAGATCTTACTTCGAAGCCTTGCGTGTGTTTAATTTTTCGGTAAGCGAGGCGCTTCTTCGTCGCTGCCTAATTATTTATGCCTCCCCCCGCCAAACACGCGCACATGCAGTGTATGTACACGCACACACACGCACACACTGATTTTATGACGGGAAGCGCAAGCCGGTGGGTTTCTGCACGACCTGATTTTCCATCTAGAGCAACTTGTACGGCCGGCAGCACTACGCGTTCTCGGCGCAGACTGGCTTTCGGGCGAGGGTTGGGTTGTGCGTGTGCATTTCCAGGCACCGTGGTGTTTTACTTCTTCTTAGGAAGGGGATGAGGAGGGGGAGGCAGGGACGGCCGTTTCGATGGGAGACGCAGCCTTCTTGTTGCAGCCCAAAGTCTCCCTCGCCGCAGCAGCGTGAGCAGTTCCCGGACAGCTGGGTGACAACCGCTGCAGGAGAGGTCTCGTCCCTGCCCCGCTCCGCCAAAACAATGGTTCTGTGGACGGCGTCTCCCTTCCGCGAGCTCTGCCGGGCCGAGGGGAAAACGGCCTCCACGTAACGTTTTGTGAAAAGAGCGGCTGGCGGGCCGTGTTTGACTAGCTGCGGACTAACAGAAATAGCGGCGAGGTGAAATATCACCTTCCCAGCTCAAGAGCCATGTTTAAAAGGCAGCCACAGCCTTGCGAGCCTTCGTCCCTGTTTGCGTGCGGTTTTTCTTTCCCGTCTGTAACGGTGCAGTTTATGACATGGGCACTAAACAGGAGAAAATCAGTGCTTGACGTTACGCAGCAAAGGGAATTTTCCCTTCGCTTTTCGTCCTCTGAAACTTTTTTTTTTCCAAATCTGCTTATTTACAGCCTGTTCTGCGTTGACCTATTTACTCCAGCGACCAAGACCCTCGATCTCGTATCGATTTTAAAGAAAACAACCTACACCAACGCACACGAGGGGAAGCGCCCTTCCCTCGGGGGCAGAGGCGAGCGGCCGCGGGGCTCCGCACCCGGCCCCGGCGCTGCTGCGGGCCGGGCCGCTGCCGTGCCGGGTGGCCGGGGCAGGAGG
>PTFA01000092.1:1685278-1709578 GCA_003342895.1 Casuarius casuarius
CTGCCTGCCTGTCCCTGCCTGTCCCTGCCCTGCCTGTCCCTGTCCCTGCCCTGCCCTGCATGTCCCTGTCCCTGCCCCTGCCTGTCCCTGTCCCTGTCCCTTCCTGCCCCTGCCCTGTCCTGCCTGTCCTGCCTGTCCCTGTCCCTGCTCTGCCCTGCATGTCCCTGTCCCTGCCTGTCCCTGTCCCTGTCCCTGTCCCTGTCCCTGTCCCTTTCTGCCCCTGCCCTGTCCCGCCTGTCCTGCCTGTCCCTGTCCCTGCCCTGCCCTGCATGTCCCTGCCCCTGCCTGTCCCTGTCCCTGCCTGTCCCTGTCCCTGCCCTGCCCTGTCCTGCCTGTCCCTGTCCCTGCTCTGCCCTGCATGTCCCTGCCCTGCCTATCCCTGTCCCTGTCCCTGTCCCTGTCCCTGTCCTTGCCCTGCCCTGTCCTGCCCATCCCTGCCCTGCCTGTCCTGCTCTGCCTGTCCTGCTCTGTGTGTCCTGCCTGTCCCTGTCCTGCCTGTCCCTGTCCCTGTCCCTGCCCATCCCTGCCCGTCCCTGCCCTGCCCGCTCCTGCCCCCCAGCCAGCAGCCTCTGCTGCGGGGCCAGCGGGAGCTGCGTTTGGGGAGGGTCGGGGCGGTGGGGGACGGATGAGCCGCGGGGCCGCCCGGCCGCCGAGCTTTGGGGAAGGAGAAGGCGACCGGGCAGGCCGAGGGTTCAAGGAGATCTGTCTTCCCCCCGTCACACACAAACAGGCACTCGGATTTTGCATCCCGGGGGATTTTCCCTCCAAGCGAGCACGACGTGGCAGCTAGCTGCTGCGTCCCCGAGTGACAGCTCGCTGGGTGTCACGGCCAGGGCCCGGTGACTGCTCCAAGCAGCTCCTCCAAAGACACTTGGCTCCCGTCCCCCGCCTGAGCCGCGCGTCCGCAGGGCAGGCAGCGCAGCCGGGAGCGCCGCGGGGGACGGGGGACGCGGCGGCCGGTGCCCCGGCCGCTTTGCCCGGCCCACGGGGACGGAAGGCAGCGCGAGAAGCCGCACAGCCAGGGATTATTTTTTTGCAATATACGCTTTGCAATTAGACACATCCAATGGATTATTTCCCTACTTCTGCCTTTGATCTTTTGCAACTAGACAGCTTTATAAATACAGCTCCTCCGTTTTCAGCCATTTTGCATTTTCCTGTACGATTAATGTACAGCACTGATCCATCTCTTTTCTTCTTCTTTTTGCAATTCTTTCCCCRAGAAATGGGCACGCTCCATCCCCGCTGCCCCTCTGGTATCTGCTGCCTCTTTCTCCTGGCGTCATCATTGACACACGAAAATAAAAAAGTATTTTGCTGGTCAGTGTTGAGGAGATTATGGTATGGGTAGAAATCCAATGCCCTCAACCTACTGCGCAAGATCTGTGACTGTTATTAATTTGTAAAACCAGCAGAACTTATACACAGAAATGAATGCTTTATGCTAATTACTAAGTAAAGATTTTTATCAGCAGTGCAGCAAATACTAAGTAAAGATTTTTATCAGCAGTGCAGCAAATCTCTGGAGTTTCTGCATTTGTTTTGCACTTAAAAGAACTTGGCGTAAATGTAATCAGCACATTAAGCCGCATCCTTTCATGAGAGGGCCGGGAAGCGGGATGAAGGCTGTCGCGCAAGTCTCCGTGCCGTGTGCCAGGCGACCTTGGAGCAAGCGGAGCCAGGGAGTTCATTCACGCGGGGTCCTGGCTCGGGGTTTATTATTGCTGTTGTGGTTATTAGGATTATGTTTATTATTGTTATTATTATTTTAGAGTAATGCCTCTTTGCACCCTTCGCTCCTCAAAGCACATGGTGTTGATCCGGTAGATGACAGCGCTGGCAGAGAGGAGAGCATCTGTCTAGCTCTCCGGAGAAAAGCAGGCAGACCATATAATTTCCCCTTCAACTTCTCGTCTCACCGCTTTCCCGTTACTGGGTTTGTTTTCAGCAGTGTCCATCCTCCCTTTTCCTCCCCCCATCCCATTCCTTAAAATCCAGCCTCTCCCAAGCCGCACAGGGAGCTGCCCGGGGTGCGACGCCTTCCCCGCGATGCGGCCCGTGGCCTGCGGAGCTGGAGCGCCGGGGAGGGGGTGATGCCGCGCCAGCCCCTGCCCCGGGACGGCGGCTGAGCCCCCCCAGCAGCGGGCCGGGCGTTGGGAGATGCTCCCCACCGCCGAGGGGGACCTCTCCTCGCCTGCTCCTTGCAGGCCGACCAAGCTAGCAAGGAGAGAAGAGAAGGGCCTGGTTTCCCCGGGAGGGCAGGTGGGTGCAGGGGGTTCAGGAGACCTTGGGTGGTTTCTGTCCAAGTTGCTCTTTTGTTACGTAAAAATAAAACACAGAAATGTTGCTCCCCCCTTGCTCTGCGAGTCTCTGGGCATCAGACGTGAGAGGAAGGGTGAGCTGGGGCAGAGGGTCGGGGCGGGAGTCCCTGCCTGGGGCAGTGCCGGCAGGGAAAGAGCAGCTGAACCTCCCCCTCTCCAGCACGGAAACACGTCTTTGGCACTGCCAGCTCTGCCTCTTGCCCCGCTGGGTTTCTCCCRTCCTTCCCTCCTCTCCATTCTCCCTTCTTCCAGGAAGGATGAGCAGAGATCCTGTCCTTTTCCATTCTCTTCCTGCTCTCTCTGTCCCATGTATCGGTCTCTGTTTCTCCTGTATTTCTCCCTGTTAGTCCAAGCCCTCTCTCTCTGCAGAGCCTTTCTGTGAGCAGACTATCCTTGGCGGGCTTGGAGGTGAAAATTTAGCCAGAGACCATCAAATCCATCAGCTCGGCTATTTCTGCCCCTAAAGCTCTGTCCTCAGTAAGACGAGAGAGAGAGAGAGGCAGCGCAAAGGCGTTTTCTCACTCGGGAGAAGCCACGGATGTGAACTCCTCGGCACAGCGACCGTTTCCCGTGGCGTGTGTCTGTACAGCTCCAGCACAAGGCATGGACCATACTGTTGTTTCCCCARTATTTCCACTTTTCTGACTCCTACTGTGCCGCTCCTTCATCTTTACCTGTGACACATATATTTTTATATCTTTTTTTTTTCCTGTTTATGCATCTGTCTGATTTGCTCTTTAGGGCTTATGGTTTTAGACATATTTTTTTTWATGCATAGTGTTAATAACAGGTGTCATCATGGAATAGTAATTAAATAATTAGGGAACTCGTTCCATTTGGGGCAGTCAGAATGCCCCATATGGCAGAAATACACCTTTTAATGTGAAGAACTAAATATGTCTATAGCTAGGCACAAAATGTTGAGTTTAGCTGTCCATAAACTTAAATATGTGCATTTCTTACCCAGTCAGATCCTCCATAGACCCATAAAGCAAATGACACGGTGATCTGCTCTTACTTGCTCTAAGAGCTTGGAGAAGTTTCTTGAGAGAGCTCCTTCTGTAGCTCTTGTTGTCGTGAATCAGCCGCGAGATTCACTGTTCACCTTCACGTCCACTTCTCGGGACTTCTCCGAGTCGAGGGCAGCCTCTTGTTGGAAAGAGGGCACCTGCTTTTTGACCTGGTGGTTTTTGCGAGATGCTCCTGAAAGAGCATCATCACCYTTACTCAGTAACAGCTTATCCACTGCAAAATGGTCCTCTTGCCACCGTGATCCACCCATCTGCTCCTGAGCGGGCTGCAGGAGCTGCGCCCGGGGCAGGCGGCTGGACCAACACGCACCCCCGATGGTGCAGCRCAGGGATGTTAAACTTCTGAGCAGTCGAGCCCAAACCTGCCCCAGAAAGCGTCCTCCCACTCGTGCCCCTCCGCTTGCGCCCCGCTTGGAGGCAGCTGCGCTTTCCGAGGGCAGAAGGAGCTCCCCGGGCTCAGCCGCCGGCGTCAGCGGAGACCCTTCCCTGCGCCGAATCACGGCCATCTGCAGACACCGCGTGGATTCTCCCCTCCGTGTGCAGAAGAGAGGCTGAAGATTATGAGAAGAAAAGCGAAGGTGTTAATTGAAGATGCATCTTTATTGTAGATCAGAAAATCTAGCTTCAAATCCCTTAAGCGTAGGGCAGAAACAAGTCTTTTAGGGAATCTGTTAATACCCGGTGAGGGCATACGCGGTGGGTACAGGGCATTGGACATAAAGAATGAAGCTGTCCTGAGGCAGAGCGATTCGGGCCGTATTGAGTGGTATTTATTCACGTTTGTCAACTTCTCCTGATGTTTGTGAGCCAAAAACTGTTGTCTCAGGAAAGTTCTGTAATACYGGTGTTCTGCCGTTGTAGAAGACAAAATATATTCCTTCTAAAAATACCCGTCTTACAGGGAGAATAAAGGCTAACATTATGTCTTGAATTGCCTGTTCTTATAGGCAGCAGTCTCTCTATTCCATCCTCAGAAACGGCAGAAGTTTCCCTTCTGACCCAGCTGTAATAGCAGTTTGGCAAACAGAGTAGTCTGTATGCGGTGAATTTTAAGAAGTAAMTAGGATTTGACTGTTGCTTTCCTTAAAAAAGGAAGAAAAGGCTCATGGGCTGTGCCTAAAGGTCTGGGTTAGATTTGGCTGAGCTAGCCAGCGCGTTGTGTCCCCGCGTGTCCACTCTGCCCTTCTGGTGCAAAAGGAAGGTGAGTTTAATTTAGGGGCCTGATGCAGTGGCCACTAAAAGCAATAGTAATTGCTGCTGGAATTTAGCTCAGATCACAAGGTACAGGAAAGCTGAGGGCAAGACTCAAAAGCTCGTGTACGTAAACGTGGATGCCCAGTGAAGCGTGTGTCGCTAACCCAGCTTGCGCAGGTTGAGGCCCGAAGASGACATAGCGCCCRCACTGACATCTCTGACGTATGTGAKCCAAAGATTGGAAGACTCTACACAGGAAACAAATGGTAAAATGCCTTTTTATTTAGCTTTTAATAGCTTCTTTTATTCTGATGATTTAAAGCCCTGAAAGGTTAAGAAATAGTTGATTGATTGAAGTCAAAATAAATGGTAAAGGAAAATAAAAGTTCACTGGCAGAAAGGTGAACTGTTTTTTTGCTCTTTTCTCTCACTTTCCCTCTCTGTTTCAAGGACAAGCTTGGTCCGAATTTGGCCACAGAYTGAGGTTTAGTAAAACTGGACTAAAACTCTACAGAAATGATCCATGAAGTTCTACTAATGCAAACAGAGTAGGCAACTACATCTTTGTTTTTTTTAAAAAAGGGAGGGCATTATTTTATTGTGCGTGATATCAACAAACTTAATTTCTATACTTGACGACGCAAACCCTGATTTTGGTGAGCTGCCTGTGCCCGGAGATCAGGCCGTGAAAGCTTTTCAATATTTTTCTGTAGGAATTTGTATGAGCTGGTTAGAGAGTTTTAAAAGCCAGTATTAGGAAGATGAGAACAAACTGTTGATAACCTAGAACATATATATTTATACATAAAGAATCTGATGATATAGCTACAAGGTCATAAATGCTGGAATATTAAGATAAATAGCAGAGCTCTTGAGTAAATGAAAAGCTAGTTAGGCCAATAAACATCTAAAAAACCACATACGAACAAACATCCCGTTCTTAGCTCACAGAGTGAGTGCTGTTTACAGCTTTAACCGATTTTAGGGCCAGTTCCTGCTGGAGTGGGCAGTAAACAAGTGAATCAGATGGTCGTCGTACTAGCTGGATTTCTAAGTCCTGTATAAGTGTCCGACAACAGGCATCCCTGGCTGACGTCCGAGCATCCAGCAGCCGCGGAGGTGCCGTACGCTCGTGCGGACGCAATATGCGTGCGGCTGTATTCACACACCTCGACTTCCCACGCGCAGTCTAAGTCTAAGTCTAAGTCTAAGTCTAAGTGTATGGGCTGCGTGCAAAGAAATGAATATACAACGAAGGAGAATCCAGCACCAGCGCCAAAGCCAGGATCTCGCGGTCTCTTCTGCGCAGTTAATGCACGGCGTTGGCGAGGGACGTGCCGAAGTCCCTGGGCTCCAGCGACTGCAAGGCAGTCAGCGTTGCCTCTAGTCCCCTCTCTCACTTTGCTGCAGCCTCCCTCTGCCCACATATTCTTTATCGGACAAAAGCTTGTACCCAGACCCAGTACTCGCTTCGGCAGTCTCTTGTCCRTCTTCTCCGCTTCACACTCAACTCAGGAGCGAGCTGTGACTTACTGTGAGCGCTGAATTTCACCCCGAGTGCATGTGGGGAGGGGAGCAAGGCTGTAGGTTGTATTTTAAATCCTGAAAACATATTTTAAGGGCTCTGCTGCTGTCTGTTCTCCAGTTCTTGAGAAAAACTCAGCTAAGGAAAGATTTTGGTAGAAACCCAAAACTGACATTCGCCTGCCTTTTCCAGGTAATGCATATGCATACATGCAAAACTCCGGCATTGGTTGTTTCTGCCTCGGGATTAAGAGCTATGGCATGCACAGAAATAGAAGCCCATCTTTGCAAAATTGCCTTTAAAAATCCCATATGCCAGTTGCACACCCTGCAAAGATGTAGGCTTGAGCAGGGGTGAGTAGATGAGGCTGCAAGCCAGGAGCACGAGCCCGCGGCTTTGTTTCCCGCAGGTTTGCTTTGTCCCTGGGCCCTTCGTCCTTCCCCAGTCTGGTTTCCCTCTCTGGGAGGGGGAGGTTATTCTTCGGGGCTTCTTTCTGTCTCGCAATATTGCTCAACGGTGACACTTTATTCGGTCACCAGGAGATTGACCCCACGTTTGCCCAAATATCCTAAATTCCTATGAATGGATCTTTATGTTTGGCATATACAAGAAATAGAGGGCTGGCTCTTGAAGCTACCTCAAACGCAGGTGGGTTGTGACAGCCCATCAGGGTGCTGGGAGCTATGTCTGAAGACGATGTGTGGTGCAGTTTCTTGAAATACAGAAAAAAAAATCAGATAATTTTGGAAGAGAAGTAAAAGTGCCCTAAAAGCCTCTCTAAATTAGCAAAAACATAGCAGTGATTGTTGTTGTTATGAAAATAGCAGACCAAGGTCTGGGTGTTCTCCATCCCACCCTGAATGACTTCTGGGCAGAATAAATCCTTTATGCTTTTAAAATAAATGCGAGCACTTCCCAGTGCCAGGGCCATGTGCATTCGCAGTGAAATGACACCAGGAGATGCCTTGGGCTCCAGTTTGCATTCCCAGCATTCGTCCAGCCCTGCCGCTCTGGGGAGCCGATTTGAATGTAAACGGGGARGCGAAGGAGCCGCCCGGCGCGGGGCTCTGCGGGGACGGGGACGGGGACAGGGACGGGGACGGGGACGGCCGGGCTGGCGGCTGCTCCCTCTCCGCCTCCAGCGCCGCTTTGTTCAGCGCCGCGGATGAACCTTCCTGGGGCGGCTGGGACAGCTCGCCGGCACGGGAGGTTTTCAGCAGCTAAAAGATTCCTGATTCTTCTGTCAAATGCAATTGAAAAAAAAKGCACCAACAAGCAAGCCGTGCAGATGAAATGCTGAAATAATCTGAGAAGGGAYAGATAAAATGTATAATCAGGAGATAAGAAACACCGTACTAGTTTTCTCTTGCTCTTCCCCCGGTGGTGTTGCCGGGTTTTGGAGCATGCATTTCCCCTTTCGAGGCATCCGACACCGAGAGAATTCCTTTCGGCTGTTTCGGGAGGGCTGGGCATTGCTGTTTTTTTTCCTTTCCAAGATCCTATTGGGACTGTCAGGACTCTGCCCGCTGATTTTTACCAGCCCGTCATTAATGCGTTTGATTTAGTTTTGTTCAAGGGAAGCATAAAGCATTTCCTGCCTCTTTCCAGCAAAATTCGCAAATCTGCTTTTGTAGCTGCTGCAGTTCTATTTCTGAAAAATCCACTTTTAATCTGAGAAAGTATTTTGAAGTGGGGAGTTTTCAATGTGGAGATATATGTTGGCTTTAAACATGTGTTTGCAGGATTCTGCATAGCGGAAGTTTTCTATTTCCCCAAACTTTCACGAGATTTCAAGTTAATCAGAAGAAATGGTATTAGGGAGGAGTGATTGTAAAATACCCTTTATAGAAACAATTTGTAATCAGTTCACTCTTTTGGGAAAGATCTTGGCTCTCCGAGGTCCGGGCTGGAGCCTCCCTCTGCTGTGGTTAACTGGGGCATCGCTGCTTGTCTCGGTGGGAATAGGAAACGGTGCCTTTTTGCTGGGTTTGGAAGTCATTTGGGAGGATGAATTCCCGAAACCAAATTGCTGACGTGTGAAGCCGCACAGTCCTGCAAACATGAAAAATGATGCTGGCAGTCGGCTGAGAGAGTGAATACCTGCTCGTGGGCCTCTTTGAACAAAGATAGGTGAGTGGTGCAAAAATATGRCCCCATGTAAGCTGAGTGCGAGGCTTTGTTTGGGGTTTTTTTGGTCTATATTGATGTTTTCTGACTTGGAACTCAAAAACGTGGTGAAGTTTCCCTGTGAAGCACGTGAGCGGACTCAGAGAAGCCCCAGGCTCCTGCAGACTGCGGCCGCTTCCTTCGGGCAGGTAAAGTGGCAAAGAGAAAACAGTGGCTGAGGAAATTTTATATCGATAGAGCACAAAAGGAAAGTAACATCTGAAAAGGTTTTTCCTCTCTCCTTCCTTGCAGTGGAGTGATTTCTAGTTTATTGTACATATTGAAGAAAATATCTGACTTTTTTTTCTCAAACCAAAAATAAACAAACAGAAAATAGAACAGACTCGAGCTAAGAAATCAGCATTGGAAAACTCCACTGAACTTGCCCGTTCCCCCTCCTGCCATTATTCTGCCTAGGCTGGATCCATTTTCCCCGCCGCAATCAGCTGTGAAGGAGAACTTCCACTGATTTCAATGGGAACAAGCTAGAATATGTTATATTTAAATCTTTGAATCCTCAGCTGTGCTACCAAGGCATGTAAATCTGTCTTAATACTTTATTTCAGGTTATTATATTAACAAAATTCAATGATATGCTATGACACAATTGCATTACATGCTATCCGTGTGTTTTGTGCTACAATATTCCACATCCTTGCGTTCCTGCTCGGCGTGTAAGGAAATCATTGCGTGTGATGTATTTCTCAAAATCTACTTTGAATATGCTACATTTTCCATTCTTCAAGAAGAAAAAATCCTGGGACAGCAAACAAACAAACGCGTTTTTTAGAGCATGAAAACAAATTCTCCCAGAATAACGCAGAGAGAAGGAGGAAACGTTCCTGGCTGTGGCAGAGCCTGTCAGACGCTGTAACAAAGGGTGCTGAAGGCTACTTCAGCCAGAAGAGGACCCAGATTAGTGACCTATATTAGGAATAATCTGGCGCTGCACCACAAACACGGTTTTGTAATTATAACCCTTACAGCGCAGGCACAGTTGATGCACCGTGTGTCTGTAGATGCACACAAAGCAAAACAACTTCACGGGGAGAGTAACTTTTAAAATCTGATTCTGATGAAATATTAAAAATACAAGCGAGAATATATGGGGGAGCATCAATTCTTCATAGCATCGAGATGCACAAATTGGACACACGCATGGCTGCAAGGAAGGAAAAGCAAACAAGGGAACAAATACAAACCATATCCAAACGTGGAGCTTAATCTCTCTATTTTTTAGAGACAGAGAGTCCGTTGCTGCGTACCGACCTCTCACAGTTTCAGACCTGCACCCGGGCTTAGAAAGCCTCGCTTTCTCTCCCTAAACCTGTGCTGATTGTGCAGGGAGTGCTTTGGGCCGTCGCCGCTGCCAGCCGGGGCTTTGCTCTTCCCGGCTCCGGAGCCGAGGCTGCTCGGACCTGCGGCGCGCGTGCTGAGTCAGTGCTGCCGCACCGCGCTCCCCAGCAGCCAGCACCCTGCGTCTGCTCCAAAAAGTGCATTTTAACCGTTTGAGGCGTGAGGTCATCCTGCAGCTCCCGGCCTCTCTGCGGCGGGGTGCAGCTCGCCGCGGAGCCGCGCGGCTTTGTGCGCCGGGGCTGCGCCGGGGCCGCTGGGGACGGTCACTCCGGGAGCTGGCTCCTTTGGAGTCTTTCTTCTCCAACAGCCGATTTAACCCTTTCAGCTTGCTGACAGCTGAATAAATAGGCAAATGAAGCAGGGCTTAATCTAGTGTCCACCCCCCTTCCACCGGCTCTGTGTTAAAGAACTTAAGGAACTAATTGCTTCTGTGGTGTTACGCTGCCCTGCGACGGCTGAAAGGCTCCCGAGGTTGGCGTCTTTCTCTGCTCTAAGTGCCAGGCTTATTTTGTTGGAATTTTCCATATTTCCATATTAAAACAGCCAGGCCAGGGGAAAAGAGAAAGGAAAAAGAAAAGGAAAAGAAAGAGAGAGACTCATTAAAGCTGCATCATGTCACCCGGCTGAACTTCCCATCCCTACACTTCGCCCTTCCATCAGCAGCTCGGTAACGATTAGATGTGATGGCTGTTCCTAACAGGCGGCCGTCAGCGCGTCCCGCGCCGGCCGAGGCGTAACAACCCTATTTCATCCACCGTAAGTTTATAATTGATGAGGCTCAGATTATCGAATAAACCTCTCCCGAGCAGGAGAGCACCCGCCCAGCATCCTTCTTCCGCCGAGTCCTCCTCCTCTCCCTCGGCTCGGTCCAGCCGCAGCGCCGGGGCCGCGGCCTGCGGGACGGCGGCTTCGGGTCCGGCCCCTCGGGCCCATTGACGTGACGAGGGGCTCCTGGCCGGTGCTGCCGTGATGCTCAGCTTCACTCAGCCAGAAAATTTGGTATTAGGGCTGGGAGAAAAGGTCACCTTGGAGGAGCAGTGATAGAGAGTGAAAAGAAAGGGGCTCGGAGCGGGAGAGGGGAGGAGGTGTGGGGAGGTGGCGGAGGCTGGGGAGGGAAGGGGGGAAGGGGACGCGGGGTTTCTAAGCAGGCCTGACCCGGGAGGATAAAATATCCTGTTTTCATTGGTTCGAATGAACCATTAGGGAGAGAGTAATTTGTTGACCTTTTTGCTGCCTTATCATGAGATGAACAGCCTTAATATGGGCTTCACGTTTGCCTTAACCCCACTGTAAATCATAGAGGAATCGATTTTTTTTTTGCAAAATAAATAAATAAATAAAAACTACCAGGAAAACAGCTTGTATTTTGAGATGATTTAGCAAAGAAAGTCAAGGTAGATATGTGCCTTGGTTAGACTCTGCAGATGGCATCCACTGCCTTCCTTATTTGTTTTTGTTCTCTTTTGGATGAACAAGTGGGAATCGAGGCTTTGCAAAGGCTCTGTTTCCGCAGGGAATTAAAACTGGAGGCCAGTGATTTTCCTCTCATTTCCATCAGTCTGGTTTGGCAATAGTTCCAGTGAAGTCAGTTTACACTCTTGTAAAGCCAGTCTCTTCTCCCAGCTCCTGCAGATAGTCTGGCAAGAATTTGGCCTAAGAAAGGCAGCACCGACGTGAATGTTTGGTTGAAATGACAATTTTAGAGTTCGCTGTGGACCTTCCATGCAAGGTTGCCATCTGTGCAAGGAAATAGAGCTCGCAGAATTTGGAATATGTCAGCTCGCTGGGGGTGCACACGGGGGCTGCTCGCTGCTGATCCCGACACCAAAATCCCATTTTGAGGAGGACTGACTAGTACTGTTTCTTACGCAAAACCTAATTTTTCAAACTTCAGAGGCTTCCGAAGGCTTTGCCCAGTTATGGTTCAAGCAAGACCAAGGGGTCTGCAGTAGACCCAGCATTTTGAGAAAGCCTTGGAAGTTGTCCGCTATGGCATAGGAAGAGACCACGACAAAACTGTCCTCATATGCAGGTTGTTTTCGAATTATCTGCCTTAGGGCTTCTTGTGTTATGGATGAAATGGGATCCTTCCAGACAGTCCCTCTACTTTCAGGAAATTCAGACTCAGCAGCAACTTCTTAGCCACGGCTCATGTCCAGCTGAGTCAGTTCAATGGTTCCAATCTCTCTATAGTATTTTGTTCAACTTCACCAGCAATATTTTGTTGTCTCTCTCTGGCACACTAGGGAAACTTAACACTTTCACACTGAAAAAATTGACCAACTCCAAATAGAAAATTACTTCAAATTGTAGGATAGCCATGTTTTTTTACTTTGCAACACAGGTATGTTTTGTGTTTCCGTTGAGTCTCTTATTATATGAAATTTAGATATGGAGCAGAAGCATCTGGCCTTCAAAGAACTCTGAAATTGCCATGGGATGTTGTGATAATGCTGCTTTTATGTGACTGATCTTTTCCATTTGTCCTTTGCTCTCTAGGTAACAGCTTGGAAAATGTCACCTTTTCGTAGGTAAAGAGAATGCTATTCTGTGCGGGGTTTGCGATACGAACTTTTATTATAATCATTCTACACGAGATGCAGATCTGTAAGGAGCCAGCAAATTCTTGTCAAATGAACCCAAATCAGGAAGGTCAAATGTTCTCATGGAGAATGTGAGATAAAGATGACTTCTGTGCCTGTTCTTCAATACAGCATCTTCTTTGATTGTTCAGAAAGATATTTAAAATTACTTCTAGCAGCAGACGGGGTAACAATATACCCGTGTGTGCCAGACTAAAAATAACCGCTGGAGCTGCGCTGGTACCACCCTGTGAGGTATGCGATCACTGGGAGAGGTTTCAAAACTCACTTTCTTTTCGGCTGTCTGGCTTACACTAATTATACTTTTCCTATATGTCTTTAACATATTGGATGTCACGTTTTCATCCTCAATTGCAGCTTCACCTTGGTTTTTGGAAGGCGTCTCTAGATTTTTAATAGTAGTGTTGCTATTATGAGGGTGGATTTTATTACATTAAGAGTTTGAAGAAGTTACCATTAGAATAAATTATAATCCAAAGAGCAAATGCACAAAAATAGGGTTTTACAAAACTCAGTAGCAATGGTCTTTATTCTAACTAGAATCAGGGGAAAATCAATGATATAGGTTAATGTTAAAGGTGTTTCTATGCAGCAGTTTCAAAGCAGACATTGCAACATGCTGTTACGTGAAAGCAAAAAATGAATTAGTTAATCCGGCTTCTAAACTGAAGCCTATTTTCCTTATGGAAAGTGAAGGAAATGTGTGTTTAAAGGGAAAAAGGAAAACCCAGAGGAGTCTAGGGGGAAAAAATCCCTTCTAACAAGCTTTCTTTTCTGTTTGCTTTTTTTTTTAAGCTGATAGCATCCTTGTATTGAACTTCCAAGTGTGTGTGTGTGTGTGTGTGTATGTGTGTGTGTGTGTGTGTGTGTGTGTGTGTGTAGGATACAGGTCCACCAGCAAAAGTCTGCTCGTGGAAAGCACTTGGCCTTGAGGAAGGGCTGTGTCCCCCACTCAGCCTGCACGTGCAGCCCGGGCTGGGTGACTGTCCCCAAGGTGTCCCGCAGGCTGGGAGCGCAGTGCGGAGCCCTTGCGTGCGGGCTGTGCCCGGCACCGTGCTGTGCTCCGGGTAACGCGGAGGCTCAAAGCGGGGAGCGGTGCCGCTCGCGTTGGGCACGCACGAGGCCTCCTCCGATGTCCTCCCTGCCAGCGTGGACCACAGACGCCTGGGCTGCACATTCAGGGCTCTGCCCGCGCTGCAGCCAGCCCCGCCGGCGCGATCGGGCTCTCGGGAGCCGTGCGGGTCTGCAGCGGGGTGGCCAAGAGGACGGCGACCTCCTCAGCCTGGGGCGGGCTCCTGCCCAAAACACGAGCCTTCCCCTGCCACCGCTTTCTTTCAAGCCCGGTTACCCCAAAATGGGGCTGATGGGGGGTTTTGCAGAGCCGCCGGGGAAGCTGGGGCTGCCGGCGCCGTTCGATCTCCATCGCCCCGCACGCGTCCGTCCCGTGCGCGTGCCTGCTGCCGGCAGGGGCTGGCTTCTCCTCCACGTGCCCTGGGAGGAAACGCCTCAGCAACGTGCCGATATATAATTTACTTTCCAGACAGCCGTGAAATTCGCTGCAGCGGACTCTGTGCTGAGCACCTTGCCACCGACGCGGTCAATACGCCTGCTAGCAAAGACGGTGAAAAGACAGCAGCGTTCCCGTGGCCGCTCCCGCACCGGCAAGCTCAGGGAAACTGAGGCATAAATCGTGGCAGTGCGGGTCAAAATCCCCGCAGCAGCTGCAGGCAGGACGGGGCCTTGGAGGCAGCTTGGCTTGGCTTGGCTTGGCTTTCTTTTCCTCTCTTTTCCTTTGCTTTCCCATGCTTTCCCTTCGATACCTTCACAGATACCCGGCCAAGGCGCTACAGGGGGCTGCTCGCACCTTTCTTCCTATTAACGTAGCTAAAAAATTACTGTGAGATTTCCTAAAACCCGAATGGGACAGAGAAGAGCCTGGCTCCATCCCCCCCCCAGCCAATGCTGGTATTTATCTGCCCGTGGAAAAGGCTGGGAAGTGGCTGGCAGAAGCTGTATTTCGATAACAAGAAGGCAGCGCACATGTGTACACAGTTGTTTTGGCTGACGGGGGCCGTGTGGTTCTTCCGGCAGGTTAATAAATGCTATGCAAATCCTCTTAAATGGCCGTGTTTACACCAGAGCTTAGTGGCTCTGGCCGTGTCCTCTACTCTTTAACTCCCTAAGTTTTAGTGCGGAAAGAATTTGCTTCCCCTCTGTAGAGGGGCTCTGTAGAGCTCTCCCGGGTTTTATTCCTGCTTTTATTCAGCTATCTGTTCCTGCGATCGTAAAGGACATCACCGGGGAAAAACCTGGATTTGCCTTATTGGAAAAGAAAAGGGAAGGAAAGGAAAAAAAGATGTTTTGCTTAAAGACAGGAGGCTACTGTAGTGTAAAATGAATGATTAATAAGGATAAGGAAAACCTAGTTCAACAGGGCAAATGCTCAGTAACAGCTCGTTTAATCACTGGCAGATTAGCTGCAAATGCAGAGTGTCTGCTGCAGCGCTGTGTTAACTCACGCTGTAAAGTGTTGGCTATTCCTTTAACGACAGCATAACCTTTCATTGTGCTTTTATTTTAAAACCTAGCACTTAAATGTTTGAGGGTTCTTCTTCTCCTTTTGGCTTTTCCTGCCCTCAGTGGATTTTACGCCACAGGAACATGCTGCGAATTGTGTCACCTTGCAAATATTGCGGGGCTGGAGTTGTGCGTTGGGAGAGGCTGGGATTTCGTAAGGGACCGGCTCAGCTTTGGCAGCGCCTGGCTTCTCGCTCGCTCTTGATTTCATTTTCTGGCACAGCGCTGATGCTGTCCTTGCGTAATTGTCCTTAGGAGAACCAAGTGCACCATAACAAGCGCATTTATTTGTTTCCAGGAGGAGAGTTATCCAGCTTGGAGAGAGGCATTGATGTAAGAGCTCCTCTTGATCAATATATTCAGTGTAAACAGCGGATGTGATTCATTAGGGCCTTTTTCTTTAAAATACAATTATTTTTCTTGCTAATTGTCCTGAGGATCGTTTGTTATGCTCAGACCGCGTTTGTCGTTCGTGTTGAGCGATGACCGGGAGAGCCCCGTGTGCGGGGCCGGGCACGGCGCGGGGCGGCGGCGGCGGGGCGCGAGACCAGCGGGGCAGCGAACGGCTGGAAGCGCCGCTGCCTTGGCTGGGCTCCAGCCACGGCCACACCGGCCACTTTTGGGAAAGGCCTAAATTGCTCTGCAGGGCTGCGATAGGTGTTTGCAGCTCTCTAACCCCTGGGGGAAGACGATCGGCAGCATTGCCCTCGGCCTCGGGCTTGCTCGTCCAAGCAGGGTAGGCTGTTCTCCTCGCTGCCATAAGAGATGAGGCTCTCTCCCCGTATCATCCATCTAAGTAGCTCTTCTTTGCACCTACTTCAGTTTCAATTCATCTTTCTTAAGTGTGAACAACCAAATTTGGGTTAGTACAAGAGAAAGAATAAAGATACTGGCTTAAAAAAAAGGTTTTGGCCATATGAAGATGCAGAATTGGTGACTGAATAAGTAAAAATATTAATACGTAGGGTTGGGCTAGGCCAGGAGGGGGTTTGTTCACCATTCACTGTGGCGTCCGTGAGCAAGCTGGGGGGCCCGGGAGCATCGCTGCAGGGGCTGCTCTTCACCCCCTCTCCTCCGCGACTGGCCGCCCTGGCCGCGTGGCCCTGCTCCCTGTCTGCAGCTCATCGGGAAGATTATAGGATAACAGCATAAGCAAGAGGCAATTTTCCTGATAACACATAAACATTAAGTTTCTGTTCAAATTCTTAGTGCAAAGAAAGCAATGTTTGAAAACGGCTAAGAAAGCAGCGCAGGTATGGAGGTCGTAAATACTAATTCACAGTAATGTTCAGAATGATTCTACTTTGCAACGATATTTTTGATGATAATAATAATACTACTACTATTGCAGTGTTTTCAAATAAAAATGGTTGTTTATCAGTACAGCATACTTCTTGGCCATACTCACAATTCCTTCCCTTCTGAAATATGTTTGACCAGCTCTGTTGGCAGTAATACTTTCTGTCATTGTAATTCTGCAGATCACCTGTCACATTGCTAAAGAGAGGGAAACAAAGTAGTGTGCGGAGGAATGTGATCATTCCGGTTTTAAGCTCATTTCAATTAACTTGGTAAACTATCGGAGATAAGCTGCCCCTGCCTGGAGTCACCTTCACTGATAGTCGGTAATGGATGTGAGATACATGAAGTTCACCACGGATTCAAATTTATCCCCAATAACTATACAGCGATGAGAAGCTGATAATGCACACTCTGTCATTATCTTCAACACTTTATATATATATTTGGCTTTCATGGCAGAAATGTTCTCATGACTGCTGTAAGTGAGGCATCACCTGTATAACAGATTTTCTGACGCTTCCACTTGCTTTTCGAATTCAGGAGAAGAGGTGTGAGTGCGATGGGCTCCGTAAGGTGGTGGGAAGACTGAGGAAGCCACGGGAGAATCACAGTAGCTATCAGCAGGGCTTACGCAAACTGGAAGCTTCTGTGTTCTCCATCTGCAGGTGGGACAAAACAGGCTTGTAGATTTGTGGCAGAAGGACCCACCGGCAGGACAAGGCCTTCCAAAGCACGTAACGGGTCTAGGAGCACGAGCGCGTTGTCTATGGCCTCCTGTAGATACGGAAGCTGTTTCCTGCCATCTGCCCCCGGTCTGAAGAGACCTCGGCATCAGCAGCTCCACCGAAATCATCAGAGCTTCTCGTTTAGTAAACCAGTGTGAACGAGGGTGGCAGAAGGTGGGATACAGTGCCCGTTAGCTAGCCGGAGACCCCCAACTAGTGGCAGTTTTAAAGGCGATCTCTGTTTTAGAGATCAAAGCTCAAGATGAGATGCAGATATACTTAATGGACTGAAGCTTTGCATAGGAAATACAGAGCAATACGGAGGTTTCTTCTTTGGCTGTTCATCACGAGTAGAAGACTAACACCATTAGGACATTAATGGAGCACCCGGAGAGGAAAAGTTCAGCTAATAGTGTGCAATGATTATACCTACCGCGTGATTTACAAGCTTTATATTTATAGGATAAAATCAGCCAACATTGGTGTCATTGCTCACCATCAACTGTGAAACCTTCCTAAAATCAGAGGCTTTATAGGTCGCCTCTATAAGCTTTATAGGTGTCTTCTCTCAGCAACACCAGGAGAATCTGCTAGGGAAATTGCTCAACTTCACTGTTTCAGTGGCTCTAGGAGAAAAGAGCCAGTTCGTAAGCACGTGATATTGGGGGGGCAGATCTGTGGGACTCTCTTCTAGGTGATTACTTGGGTCATTCCTCTGCGGGAGAATAGTGATGGAAGACCACAATGCTCCTCCTCAACTATTTTGAGTTGCTTTAGGAGCTTCAGAAAGGACTTTCATGCTTTTCTAAATTGTTGGTTTTTTGTCACATATTTGACAGAACTGCAGGCACGGTTAAGGTAACCTTTCTCCCCTGATACTGTATGTAGTTTGTTTTCAAGGGCATGTAACAGGGCAACCTGCTTTCTTTGCCTCAAGAAATGGTCATTTTGCTCAGCTGTTGTTTCCCACGTGAGCCTTCAAAGATTTGGCTGGTGGTTTCCTGCACTGCCTCTATGTGATTCCCATCACTTCATTCTTCAAAATAACCTAAAACAAGATGTATTTTCATATTAATAGTGCAGAATACGGGTAGCAATGACACCCTTTACTATAAACAGCCTTGGCTGTGTCCAGCTTCAAAGCCTCACAGACCTGCCCCATCTTCTAACAGAACGAGTAGATGTTTGCTGCGCTTTTTACCCATGTGAAGGGTGTGAATGTGATTTATTATGAGTGAATAACACTCTGAACATCATTTAAAGCTGTTGTTTTTATTGTACACGTCCCTTTTCCATACCGCAAAACTGGAACTTGGATTTATTTATTTTTGTGGGTTTCTAAATCATTTCCCAGTGCTTGTAGGATGAAAAAAATGTTGTTTTCTTAAAGTTTCTAAGTAATTAGTGTATATAATGTCTATTATCAGATGTTTTTTCTATGACTAATAAATTTAAGAGGCATGTTTTTATGGGCTGATTCTCATGACTTGAATTCTTGCATGACAGATTTCTTTGAGAGTTGTGCAGTGCACACCGAGCTCTTTTTGTATTTCCCTTTTAATGCATCACATTCAGGAGAGTTTGGATTTTTTTTGTTTATTTTTAACAAGATATGTAACCAAACCACCAGAATTTGGTCAACATGCAAAAAAGTTTTCTGGCACAAACACAAGGAAATGTAGCCCGACTGTACAGAAACTATTAAAAAAGCCCCCGAGGTGGGTGATGCCCTTGAGCTTCTGATGCACGTTCACTGATCTCTCCTGCTAGGCGTTTAGCCGGGCTCCTCTTTCCCGGCATCTCTACGTGTTCTGTGTTTCTCTGACACCAGGCCCAGGCTATTAACTGCTCTGCTCTCTCGAGCGAGGAACGGGGAGAGTGATCAATAACCAATATGTATTTCATAAACACTTAGCCAAGGTCAGTAAAACAAACACACAAACAGATATACAGTGCCCTCGTGCTAAGTCCATAGGTCTCTAGGGAATATTCGTTGCTATTGGGGTGCAGGTGTTATTTCTGCTTCTCTGTTTTAATTCACTCGGTCCCTGAAGGATCCTTATGGGCTTTGGAGACCTTCTGGCCACACCTTTGATCAGCTAACGCTATCCATCTGCGGCATCGCGCCGGCCTTTGGTGTGACCTATCTTCTGTGTGACCTTGATGTTGCCCTACCACTGATCTGTGCAGTTGGTGCTGGCCTCTCCCCTCTTTAGCCCTCCAGCAGTGCAGATCGGGGTTTTCTGCACCACCATGGAGGCAGAAAATGAGCTGTACAAGTAGCTAGTGCTTGTGCCAGGGCAGGGACGTCCATAACCAACATGGGGGGGAAAGAGGTGTGGGAGGCAGGTGGACTCGTTTAGCTAATGAGCTTTTGCTGGAGTGTTTGGCCAGTCCTTGCAAACAAGCCCTGCAGGTCATTTGAAACACCTGGGCTGCTGCTGGGTTCCTCACGCAGGTGAGACCAGTGAAGCTAAAGAGAAGAGCCGAGTTTATAAAGGCAGCAGCAGTGGTTGCTGCCTCTTCCCCCTGCTCCTTGGAGTGCTCTGCTCTTCCTCGTGGAGATGAAGGTACCAGCTCTATCGTTAATTCTTCTTTATCTTGCGTTGTTCTCCGGAAGTTATTTGTTGGGCTGGTTCTGCAGGCACTGGAGTAGCCAAAATGTGGTTCAAGCGGTTGGATTAGTCTGGTCGTTTGGAAGACTGCTGTCCTAAATGGATGGAAGGGTGTTTGTACGTTGGTGTTCAGGCCCTAGTGCTGCTCTGCCTGGGTTAAAGGCCCCGTTTCTCTGCCTGTTGGGTACCGTGAGGAAGGAACTTCAGCCCTGTAAACCATCCAGTTTAAGTATTTGAGCACTAAGTGGAAGTTTCGCGTGATCAAAGTAATTTCCTTGAATAATGTATTCACACAGAGACCTGAAAGAAATGTCATAATTGCAATAAGGTGTCTCTGGGGGGTTGGTTATCATGATATAATCGTGTCCCCGGGGAGCGGAGGCAGGAGGCATCGCCTGGTGCTTAATAACCCCCCAAGGGGGTGATTAGCTCGCAGCAAGCGCACCCTCCTTGTGCCGCGCGGCCCAAAGCGCTGCCACGGGATCGCCATGCACGAAATTTAAGTGGTGGCAACAGCAACATGGAAACCTCAGGTATTTGGACACCAATTTCTGCCTCCTTTTTTAGCTTAAAAAGAAAAAAGCCAGGAGCAGCATGATAAACAGCAGAGAGGGAAGCTGTTTTCTTGCAGAGCAAGAAAGAATGGGATGCAGTATCTGTCCTCAGCCATCTGCTATGCCTTGTCCTGCCTTCCCTTTTTTTTTTTAATTTTTTTTTTTAAATCCACCAACTTGCATTAATGCGGTAGGGCTCGCTGTGCCGCGGCGCGGATCTGACAGCGCGTTGGCAGAGCGGCGCTGCCTGCGGTACCTGGGCCCGGCGGGAGGATCGCTCCCTCCCAGGGGGAAACGCTGGCGGGGACGGATGCGGGGCAGAGGATGTGGGGAGGGTGGGTATCCATTCCTCATGGTGCTGCTCCCGGTCTGCAGGCTCCGGATTTGCGGAGCATGTTGTGCAACCTCGGATGCTGTTGCAGAGGCTGTTCGGAAAGCAGGCGAGGGCTGGGGGACGTGGATGGGGCAAACCAGTGTGGCTTGGGTGCAGTGCTAAAATACTGAGCTTTGCATGTGTTTAGCAGTAAGGGCAAGGGAAAATAATCAGTTTTTAACTCAGGCCTGCCCTACTGCTCTTGAGGGAGTCTGCTGACACTGCTCACGGGCTCTTCTGAGATCTGTTCCCACGTTGTTCCCTGAAATGAAAACCTGAAGCTGAAGGTATGCCATGGAAAACAGACAGAAGTGGAAAAAAAAAAAAAAAAAAAAAATTCTGCTGTAAATATTTTTCCTAACTTTCAGCTACAGCTTATCCAAAGAGAGGCGGCATGGGCCTGGTGCATAGGGCTTGGTTGGAGGCATACCAGTCATTAGGAACAGTCAACATTTAGTATTTTCAAGTCCCTTTTGTCCTTGTGATTATAAAGAGCCACAACCTGACTCTTTTTTGATAACATAGAGATAAAATGGTTGCTCAGAAAACAGGTTTTTATAGCTTCCCTCTGCCCTCTCCCTGCTCCAGCTCTATGTGTGCAACCTTTGTGCTGGAGAGCTGAGGCGCTTCCCAGATTCGCAGGATGCTGCAGAAAATATATCATGCTTATATCTATTTTTTAAGGCTGTTCAAACCTATTGTGTGCTCTCTAGGGTTTGCAAAATCAGCGTTTGGGGGAGAAATCATTATTTTATTTTTTATTTTTTACTGAAATCTGGATGATGGTTAGATAGGTATTAAAAAATTGATATTTCATCGTGTTTGGTAGTCCGCAGTGGCTTGCACGCGTGTGTAGGAAGGGAATGAAGGGCCAAAGCTCCAGTGGCACCGCAGCACGGCAGTGTTTGCAGGCCAGTCCTGACCACGGCCTTAAGGGTTTTGTAACAAAATCATCACTGTTTTCCGCAGCCTGGTCACTGGCTCGTTTATAGGGTGTCCTGTCATCGCTTTAGTCTGCTTTTGATGGCTGCAGCTGGGGGAGAAGGTTCCCTGCTGTGTGCCCTGGCTCCTCGGGGGTGGGGGGTCTGCTTTGGAAGCCCCACCGAAAACCCCTGGTGTGCTTTGGATGAGCTAGTACTTGTTTGGGGGAAAAAATCTGATTTTTGGATTGCAAAAGGTAAAAACTGCCTGTTTTCCCAGTCGGGGATGGCCGTGCTCTCCTGTGCATCCGACCGCTGTTGTTCAGCAGCCTCTGCCTGGGCTGCGAGTCTGGGAACCTGCAAGACTTCCAGCCTCCGAATTCCCAGGTTGAGATGGTTTTCAGGTGTTTCACGGGGACGACAAAAGGGCTGGTGGCCGCGGCTTCGTGAGACCCCGCTGGTTTTGCTGGGTGTTGGAGCAGACCTTTTGTGAACGGGCGAGGAAGGGGTTTCCTTCTGAGCAGTCTACTTCTGCTTTTTTGGTATTCGGAAGTCTTTTTTAGAGATTGTTTTAAATTCGTTTCGGGAAAAATGGTTCATGAACAAATCTGAAGAAAAATCCTCGTGAGAGTTAGAATGAACTAAAACAAGTTTGGGAGGCTGAGTGCGCGTTGCCTACTCTGCTTATTATGTTTCTTTTACAATGTTTTTTTAAAAATTGAAGGCCTCCAAGGTGTAACTAGCATGCTGCATGTTTTCATAGAGTCTACGCAATTTCTACAAATCCAAAAATTATTTTAGGCTTTCAGAACATGTCAGGATGACGAAATGAGTAAATTCTGTGCATTTTTGATGATGCTTTCTCATTCTTACACACATGGTAGATATATTGGTTTATTGTAACATGTCAATGAGTTCTGAGACCGATTGTTCATAGGTTAAAATAATAAAACCTGTAATTAATCTGAGGAAAAACTGCAGATGAACGCAGAGCTCGGAAGCGGAGGAGAGCGGGGAGCGGCTGGTCAGGCTGACCGCTCCGGCAGTGTCTCTTTAAGAAAGCTCTGCACTCCCTTGCAATGTTAAAGTTGCTAAGGTAACTGTGCATTTTTTTAGAGCACAGCAAAGTAAATAGGTACATGACCTGTATAAATTCGCAGCGCATAAATTACTAGGGCCCTCAAGCTAGAGTAACTTATACACTTCTGTATTTCCAAATGACTTTTTAGCTGCTCTGCATGGCTAATGCGTGAGAATTCGATGTGCGCAGTTCGGGCTGGAAAACCCGAGGCATGGTGGGTCTTGCACCCCGGAAAGTCCCCCCGGTTTGCTTCTGCACGGCGAGGCTGGCGGGTTTCCTGCACCTTCTGCCTCCGGCTTGTCCTGACCACGTACCTGGGGGCAATTCCAGGAGCCGCGCGAGGGGGGTGGGCTGCACCTCGCTGACAGCTCCGGGGCTGGTTCAGTCCAAGCTGTCTCAGTGTCCTGCAGGCAGGGCTCAGGCTGAGCCTAGGTCCCCCCCGCGGGGCCGCTCGCCGGAGCTGGCAGCTCTGCCTTGTACCTGTCTCTCGTCGTGCTCCTTGGACTGCGAGAGGCCAAGCTGCCCTAGAAAAGCTGAAGGTGAACAGCTCCTGCTTTGATGCCAGACGCTGCGGCGTGGGTTCTTGTGCAGCGGTCCACGTCCTCGCCTTTTGTCTGTCCTCCGTCGTTACTGTATCCCTGCAGCATCCCTGAACGCGGAGCTGCTGGAGGGGATAATGTAGCTGGGTTAATTTTCTGCCTGTGCACACTGTCGCCGTGTCTACACGCGAGCGGTGCGCGTGGCTCCCGTGTGATGCTGAACGCTTGGGTCCTGCTGTCTTATGATTAAAGGTGTCGTGCTCCTGATTGAGGCTTCTCGCACAAAAGTGTGTGCGTACAGGCCATGTAACACATGTACGGTGATTTTTCAAGCTGTGTTAGACCTGCTGCACATATGCTGCAGAAATGGCTTGACCACTCGCAGCAAACCCAAATGCTGTGCGTAGTGTGAGCTGATGTGTGTGCGCACGGGGGCCGCTCGTCTGGGCTTTCTGGGTGTCCGAATGGCCAAAACTCATATTGCATCCAGGCAGAACGTGCTGAAAGAGGGTGTGGAAGGGGACATCCAAGTGCACAATAGTCCTAGCTTGGTGGGACTTGCTCCTGATATCAGTTAGTAGGTGATATAATTTTATTTCTAGAAATATCTGATTAACATCAGACTCCCCACATGTGCCTAGCAACATCCAGAATACAGCTCCGCGGTGAGGTCATGGACCACCACGGGGAAAGCAGAACTGGCAGTGCCAGTTCCCCAGGCTCGCTGTCAACAATACCATCTGTTGGATGGATCACTGCTTGGAAAGGAATAGGAGGACGTGGCATCTGACTATGACGTGCAAGACAGTTTTTTCATGCTTACCTGTGGCTATGGAAGGGCCTCTGTACAAAGAAACGCGTTGGCAAAGTATCACCCCCCACTCACCCCGTTGCTTTCAGTGCCGCCGATCCCTAGAGGTCTGGGATGACTCGATTTCTCCAAAGCTGAATCAGCTTGTGTTGAAATGGTCCCCATGAGTGTCATGTTGGAGAAAGAATTTAACTTTCTGCTTTCCTTTGGTTACTGGGTCCTTTTTCCTCAGGGAAATGCATCTTCGGAGACTTCCCGCGTGGTGAAGGAAGATATGAGCACCCCGAAGCTGGCAGACCTGAACGGTGCTCAGAGGCAGGGGATCTGCTTGGAGGTCAGCTCGGTCTGCCCCTCAGCAAGCACCAGGGCTTGACGCACGGACCTGTTCCCTCTTGCTGGTGGCCCACAAGGTCCTAGGCTGTGTCTTCCACTGTCAGGTTGTTGGTTGTTCTTATTTGTTATGGTTTTACGCTGTTGGCAGGCGTTCACCAGAGCCTGGGATGAAGTGACCTGCACAAGGGCATCCCAGCAGAAACACTTGGGAGCTCAATTTGGGGCATGGAAATAGCAGGAAAACTTGGGAGCTCAATTTGGGGCATGGAAATAG
>PTFA01000092.1:1709653-1873519 GCA_003342895.1 Casuarius casuarius
TTGGGGCATGGAAATAGCAGAAAAACTTGGGAGCTCAATTTGGGGCATGGAAATAGCAGAAAAACTTGGGAGCTCAATTTGGGGCATGGAAATAGGCAAAGGTTTTAAGTAGAAACGGTTTTAGGAACAGGTGGTTGAAAGACCTGCTATAGGGAGAAGTCTATTGCCTCTACCATGGCTGCATTGATTTGGCAGTTGCTCACATTGTTATATATTCTCTTACTTTTAAGACAGAAATAAATTGATCTGGAAAAGTTCCAGCTGTTCCAGTGGGAATGGAAATGATGAGCTTTTGTAGCAATATACCGAGTCTCGGTATTGGAAAGCCTGTGCAGATACTTTTTCAAGCAAACCAGCAGTAGGTGGGAACACAAGTCCCCGAGCTTTCAAGGAGAGTTGTCTCATGTCTGCGACGCAACGAAAACTTGTTCTTTCTTTAGCGCGGGAGCTGCTTCAGCGCAGGAGCTTCGCAACCAGATTATTTTAAACCAAGCAGGAACATTCGGCAGTCGCAGCGTTGTTCTTTTCTCGCGCTCCGTGGGCTGGTTCGTTGTCCCCGGGCTGCGGTGGCCGGAGCGGGAGCTGTTCCTTGGGTCTTTGGGGGTGTGCGTGCGCGCGTGCGGCTCTTTTTAGCAGTTCACCGCTTGCAGGAGGAGATGGACTGTCGTGGCGCCGTGCCAGAGGCAATGCTCTCCTTGCCAGAAAGCCAGATGCATGGTCACATTGCCCGGCTCTCCCTGGCAGGGCTGGGAGAGCTTCAGCAGGTGTGACCAAGCGGCGTGCGGGCGCCGCAGGTTCGGCGCAGCCTGCCTCCGCCGTACCGCTAGCTTCGTCGTCGGGCTGCAAAAGCCCCTAGACAGCAAATGTCGCCGCATTAAAAATAAAAACCCAAGTGGGTGTCTTCTCCGTGGTGGGACCGGCGCAGCCTCCTCCGGACCGGTGCACTACGGCTTTAAGGGCAGGCTTTGGAGCAAGGAGCAGGCAGCAGGATGAAAAGACTCTCCCCCGCCCTCCTCCCCCCGAAGCCTTCCACCTCCTCAGCAATGTTGCGGAGAGAGCAGAGACTCACAGTCAGCAGACTGCAGTGACAGATGGCAGGTCATAAGCCCTCTCGCTAATCTAACACTGCAAAAGAAAATAGGGCTGGGGGTGATTCAGCTGCTAGGCCTCGAAGCGCGAGCATGACGGGATAGCTTGCTACTGTGACATGTCCTTGAAGGATGCTGCATCCCAGAGGACCGCGGGGACAAAAGTAAAGTGACGATGAAGCAAAAATCTGTTTGCAGAATAAGGCAAATTTTGCTAAAAATGGATAATGTGCTCATAGTCATTCTGAGTAATTGGATTTCTATTAGCAAGATGCAAATATTACTAATAGGACTCACTCCTAAGAATAATTTGTGCTCTGGATCTAAAGCTGCCCTGGCATGTTAGTCTTGCATCCTTAATTGTCCACTGACCAGAGCTGTCTGCACCCGTAAACCTATTTATCTATCAAGCTGTCTCTTTGTATGTGCGGATCTGCGAGAAAGCCGAATCCACTTAATTCAGCACAGCATTCTGGAAACGTTCATGTGGCAAGAGGAATTTCTTGGCATTTAGAAGCTGCGCCTTGCATTTAAAACTAATATATTATTTTAAGGAAGCAGGCAGGCTGCATCCTGAGCTGCCTGCTAGCGCTGGCAAGCGCCCGTCTTGCTGGGGTGGCTTGTGACACGGTACCGGAGGCCAGTGTCGGAGACTGGTTGCCTCCACCCTACCATGAAATAGGTTTAAGGTTGAGTGTTACTGACTCACAGCAGAAGTGTTGCGGGGGGCGTGGAGGAGGCGATGGCTGTGGCCACTGCTGGCTCCTTGGGTGGCGGATGGTCCCAGGTGAGACCCGCGGGGCTCTTGGCTATAGGAGGCCACTTATTGATTAAGGAGGGGATGAATCAGATCTTTGTGTCTCAGGGTAGGGCTGGTGGGTAGGTTTGCTGCTTCTGTAGGTGCTGCAGCTCTGCTGAGATCAGAGGGCTCCTGAGGCTGTAGTGCTGCCTCCTGCGTGCGCGGTGGAGAGAAGCGTCCTGCTCGAGTGCCGGCTGCGTCACGCAGAGCTGCTGGCCATCGGGAGCGGGTCCAGCTAGCTCTGCTCGGTCACTTACCGATATCGCCCTAAAAGGGGGGGAAAAACCCTTAGTTTATTAAACTGGATTCCCAAAGAGGGAATTTAATGGATTTTTTTAATGAAAAAGACTTTTTTCCATTGGAATGAGTACTTAAAGTTCTTCAAGTTTTCTGGGGAAAAACAAGCTTGCAGCTTTTGCCAAAAGGTGGTGTGGGGGTTTTCAAAATAAAATCCAATTATTTTGACTGAAATGTTTCAGCTGCCCCAAACCACTTTGTTTTATTTTTCAGCCTTGAAAACATTTAAAAGCGATAGGAAACGAGCAAGTTCTACAAAAAACCCCATTTTGTTAGCAGAGAAACACTTGTGGGCTGGTATGAGTCTTGACATCAATTCTGATTTCTAACTTAGTAACATGCTTGAACTTGCCGAGTGAGGAGCAATTTCTTCTTGGCTCCTGTTGGCTTCCTCCTCGGAACAGGAGGAAAAACAGAGCTGGAGAGGAGAGACCTTCCATCAGTGCACTTCTGTATTTTGGTGGCATTATCACGGGGGAAAAGAAATATGTCACTGGAAATTTTTTTCCTTCTCCAATGTGTAGCTCAAGCATAACAGAAGATAATATTTTAATCATTAGTTCTTTAAATTTTTAGGAATATTCCCAGTGCTAGGATGGAAACATTGCCTGAGTTGGTACAGTTTTAAATGTTTGTCTCTGTGTTTGTCTTCATGCAGAGTTGGACTGGCTGTGAACAAGGGAGTGATTTTTTAAAATAACAAAACTGGATGCTCCTGTTGCAATTATGTGAAACAAAAATAAATGTTCACGTGAGGGCTTGTACAGCACGAAACTAGAGCGGTGTGGTGCGTAAAGGCAGTCCATCGGGAGATCGGGCAAGGAGAGAGGAGTTGGCTGGTTGGTTTTGGCTTTAAAATTAAACTACTTGGCAGCTTCATGTGGCCAAGACTAGTGGAAGGGATTCACGTGCCGAGGGCCTGCTTCTCTGCTGCTTTGGTGCAAAATGAGGGATGCCACTGTACTGACAAAAAAAACACAAAACTTGTGTGCGAGCAGGAAAAAAGGTCTGGGAGGGCAGGCTGGCTCCTGCCAGCTCCAGGTAGGCTTGCAAGTTGCGCAGCCCTATTTTGCATGAGATCAATCCCTTCCAAGGACCCCGTGCTACATCGTTAATGACCCTGCTCATTGATCTGGAGGGGAAGGTCCAATTAAAGGTGCAAAGCCCCCAGCAGATGACTGACTAAATGTAATGATTCTTATGACTGCTTCTCGGAGAGGACTGAGCCTTTCCAAAATCCAATATAGATCAACCTTTGCACCTGAGAGCCACAGAAATGCAACCTTTACTAATGCACTGGCTTTCACATTGCGGTTTGATCCTGGGAGGAGATATTTTAGGAAAGGTTTTCACCTACTTCTTGTCAAGACAGATGGCAGCAAAGATGGCTGAGATGGGCAAGGAGAATTGCTTTTTTTCAGTAAAGGCATGCTTTGTAATACGCTACAATTTTTAGAAATAAATGCCACCAAGTAGCATGCAGGTGGGGCCTTATTCTTCCCTGACTTCAACTTTCATTTATTTACACCAGAATGAACTAAGTGGAGAACGTTGCTCTTTCATCCTCTTTCTTGGGAGTGGGAATGCTGGTAGAGATAGCAAAGTGCCACCAAACAGGGCTCGGAGGTCTGGACTTGGGCACAGAAATATTCCTAACTTGTGTGGCTTTGAAAAGTGGCTGTGTGCATGACTACTGCATCTCGTCTGGGATGCTGTTGTGCTGTTCTGGAAGTATGAGGGTGAGCATGGACTATTTCTGTCTATTTAAAAATTCAGAGTTGTGCCTTCAGTTAAGGCTCAGCTTGTTCTTGGAAAATCAGGTGCTTCCCACTATTATCGCCACCGAAAGCTTGGCCTGGGAAGATGAGTCTTCTGATGCACAAGATAACGCTCCATGTCCTCCAGCACGCCTACTCTGCCTCCGCAATGCTGAAATGGTATAAATATAGTTTTGCTGGAAAATAAAGCAAGTGGAGCGGGAAGACAGGCAAAAAAGCGTGTAAATGCAGGGTACTGCTTTCCGAGTCCCGCTGGTGTGGCGTAGCCAGGGCTTCGGAGGTGGAAGAGCTGCTGCCTTCGGTTATGTGACAATAAGAAGTCCGTGTAATTCCCTTAGCAATCCGTATCTCGTGGTGCCTTTGCTCGGTGTATTGGCCAAAGGGCTTAATGCAACTTGGCATCACGACTGGGGAAACTGTTTAAAACTTTCAGCACCTGGAATGATTAAGTGAGCTTCAGAACGAGCCAGGCTGGGTGTCCCCTTAGGGCTGCCCTCACCGAAGGATGATGCTTCCAGGCTTTGTCCAGCAAGAGATGTGACTTTGGTTACAGAGATCTTCCCCACGTTGAGGTATACTGGATGTTGGTTATTGTATGCGAAAGACTATTGGGAATCATCTGGGCTAATTGTCCCCGGGTTTGGGGCTGCTGGAATTCAAGTGGTGGCAGTGGCTGGAGAACTTCAGAGAACTAAAAAATCTTGGGAATGAATGATCTTCTTAAAAGCAGTGATAACCTAGTCGCCCATTCAGGGAATTTATTGAACTTTAACTGCGTTGCTGAATGGGAGCGAGCTTCCCGAACTGGGATGGCTGCTGTCGGTTGCCCTTTTTGAGGCAGGAAACCAAAACCGGAGTCTTCTACAAGAAACGACTGTCGCAAGGGCTTGATTCCCTAACAGTCGTGTTGACTTTAGCATGTTCTTCAATGTTTGTTTTTGCAGCTTGCAAAAGGGAGAGGCGCTGCCCTAGTTCGTGTTGCTGCTGATGTTACAGCCTTTCCAGGGCGCTGCTTTTCCCTTCGTCTTGTTGCTTTATTGAGACTTGCTGAGGATGTCAGGCCTTCAAAACCCGCTTCCCCAGGAAGGGGGGGACACGGAGAGCGGCGGCGGGTAGCACCGAAATGCCTCCGTGGTACTGTATAAATAGTTGCTTTATTACCCTAAAAAAAAATTGCACTCTAAAGATTTTTAGGATCAAAACATACCAAAGAAAATGTAAAACAAAATTAAAATGAAGTCAGTATTCACATTGTCAGCAGTTATTTTGTCACTGCAAAGCATCTCCTCAAAGGAATATTGTGCAGCACAGCAGCCGCCGAATGAAGCAAGCAGCTCCGGCGTTCACTTGAAAGGGAAGCGCGGGGACATCTTCAAACTGCGGTAATGGATCCCCGGGGCTCCTCTCGAGTCTGGTGGTGGCACTGACATTGCCTCTGAAGTTGGAGGCTGGCAGGTTGTTAAAACTTCCCGGTTTTAACTGCATCAAGTGCTGTAGTTTGAACATACAAAATCACTTCTCTACCTCCTCCTTTAAAAAAAAAAAAAAAAAAGAAAATCCAGATATCAATAAAGAACTGGAGAGAGGAAAACACTGTAATTATAGCCAAAAAGCTGGCACAATGCCTGCTGTATAAACCCATTATTTTGGTAGCGTAGAATTCGGTATTGGAATAATTCTCTGGGTGGAAACTTGGCAAACATGAGCTCAGCCTGTGAGCTAATCTTTTCTATTTCCTCCTGTAATAACATTTTTTTCTTCTCTACAGATTTAGCCATTTTAAAACTGTGCATCCTATTACGGAGATTGTGTATGCACAAATGACCTATGTTACGGGTCTCTGGGGTGATATGACAAGAGATCTGCGTGTTAGATTAAAACCCCTTTGCTGGAAAACTGGTACCCTCTAGGTTCAGACGCGATTAGCCTTGATCCGAGCTGCTGCCGCGGTGGGAGCGGAGGAGCGGGTCTGGGGGGCCTTGGGCCCATCGGGGACCAGGCCTTGGGTTGCTGCGGCACGCGGGACGCTCCTGGCTTGCTTCCCCGGGCCGTTTTAGGCACGGTCGCCCTGTGGCTGTGCAGGTAGCAGAGCTCCCTGGTGCTGAATAAATGCCTAAACGCTTGAGCAGATTTGAGGATCCGGGCCCTGTGTGCGGTGGAGGTTGTTACCTCTCGCTAGCACTGCGAAAGGCTTTGAGCCATGCACAAATGCCAGGTTTTATTGTTAGCCCTTATTTTTAAGAGAGCCGAGATGCCAAAACGCTTCTGTGAAGCTGTAAAGAGCTCAGATAACGCAGGGCTCTAGTAACAAATTTTTCATTTTGACCTACATCTTCAGTTTTTCAAGAGCAGCGTGTTTGCCTCCGCTCGCCGGTTTGGGGAGCTGCGGATGCTGCGGAAGGGAGCCAGGCTTGCGCTGGGGTTCATGTCAGCCTGCCGTAGACGTTTTTCTAAATGAATATAACAATATCGAATCTCTTTCCGCTGCTCTTGCCGCCCTGGTTGCAGGGGACTCTCCAACGCGCTGCGGCCGCTGCGGTGGGAGCCCACGGGCGCGACGGGGCTGGTGGCGCTTTCAAGCTGCAGTGCAATTAGTTCCAGCTCCCTGCAGCAGAAAGGGGAGATGCCAGCCTCCTCCGAAAGCTTTTCCCCAGGCGCTGGGATGTGCAGTTTGCTGGTGTGCTGATTTTCAGAGAAATGAGTCCCTTGAAGGGTTTTGTTTGGGACCTTGAAGCAAATGCCATTAGAGCTGAAGCAGACTGAGACCAGAGATGATCCGTGCATGCTTGCGGTTGCTCTGGGTGGCCAGCAAACCGGCTTGTAGCCTTTAACCTTTTCATGTGCCTGGGGAAAGAAATGTTTTTCCTCCAGCCTGTGTGCTGGTTGGACTCGGTTTTTGCCCCTGCACCCTGTGCTGTGCTGAGCACAAGTCGCAGCAGCCCGCACGAGGCAGGGCGGCACGGCAGGTATGAACAGCACTGGTGTCTGTGATCAAATCCCTATTTTATTACCTTATTCCGTGGTGTTAAAGCTAAGTGAGTGATTCAAGATGAAGACTGTAAGACTGAAGGTAGCTCTGTGCTCCCAGGACCTGTGTAAAGAGATGATGATGATGAGCCTCCCCGTGGCTTCCTCGCCATGCAGAGTGATGCTGTTCCACGCTGACTGTCCTCTTTGGGTTTAACGCTGCAGAGGGATGTTCACATCCAGCCCTTTGGAGACGTGTAGGAGCTGACACGCAGCATGTGCTGCTGGGCTGTGTTTGCTCAGACGGGCAGCGCAGGGATGGCTTTCAGCTGGTATTAATTACTACGGCGCTGCTAGAGGAACGCTCCGGTGGCTTGTGTTGGCCAGGGATGGTCTTTCTGTGGTGCGGTCACTCTTCACATCTTGCCGACTGCTGAAGATAACGCTCCAGGTGCTCGGGCGAAGTCAGTAGAAAGCAGAGATCTGCCCTGGTGGATCCGGAGGCAGGAACGGTGCTTTAAATCAATCAGTTCACCTCTGAGGGACTCTGGGCAGTTCTGGCTGACGAGGGAGAGAAGGCTTTGCAAGTGGAGTGACTGTCCTGAAGGCTGTGTTGACATGGCAGCTACAAGCCAGGTCCAGGGCATCATCTAGCCTGCAGAAAGGCTGATCCTTCTGGGGGGCCGCATCCGTGTGACTCGCTTCTGGGACGTGGCTGCGATTACACCCCTCTTCTCTTTGCAGATGCTGAAGCGATGGTGGCTGGCACCCAGGCAGGCGCTCCTCTGAGCGAGTGCTCGTTTCGGCGTGTTTTTGCGCAGCTTTGTCCTTGCAGGCGCAGGTCTCTGCGGCGCAGCGTGCGGGAGCAGGCGCGTGGGCTTGTGTGCCTCCGCGCGCTCGAGCTGCCTGGACGCGAGCCAGCTCTGGACCCTCAGCCGCATAGCTGCGTTCACAGCTCGGTGTCGGAGCTAATGTGCTCTGCTAATACGTCCTCTGCCGCCGCTCTCAGCGGGGCTCGTTGGCTCCCGCCCAGCACCGCGCTCATGCAGCTAGAGAGCCCGCGCGGGAGCTGGCTCCCATCTGGCCAGCTTGGCACTTGGGCCGAGCACACCCTCCTGAACCGGCCTGCCCTTCGTTTTCCGTGGCGTGGGTTCGGCTGGGTGTCTGAGGGTCCAGGAGCTTCGGTTTCAGCCCACGATACTCCTACACTGCAGAAATGGCTCTAGGAAGGAGTGGGGTGAGTTTGGAAAAGATCCTCTTGTAGGAGGAGAAGACCTAAAACGATGGTGCAGCTGTTCAGGGAGTTTGACGTAGCCCTTCCCCAGCACTGTAACCTCACCGTTATCTTTTGGTGCAAGTGAGCAGGGTTTGGCTCAGTGGATCTCAGTGCAGGGCTTGAATGGCAGCTTGCGGTGGGTTTGGTCCTTTAGAGCAGGTCCTGGAACGGTGCTGGAGGAGTAACGCAAACCCTCTCCATCACCTTGCAGATGTAACTGCTAATGGTGAGGCCCAAGCTGAGCCTGGGTCTCCAAGGGAGGAGGGGGAGAAAAGGGCATTTAAAAACATGAGGCTGATCAGCTTCTCCAGGGGACTCCCGGGTGGAGTGCCCTCTGCGAGCCTTCAGGAATCGTGTCGAGCAGAAAGCGTGCCCCAAAGAGACCTCATGCTCTGAAAAGCATCACAAGGACCTAGGGGGAAGGGACCCCAGTGTGCTGCTTTTCTTAGTTTTCCCAGGATTTGGGGGGATTCTCACTTTCGTAGCCTTTGCAGAATTCCTGTTCATGCTGTGAAATTTCTTAGGAGCAGTTTGAGGAAGAGAAGGAAAGAGCATCATGGAAAAAAACCCGGTGATTAACTTCCTGCTGCAAACCCCATTCCCTCTTCTGGGAGGGGGACGGTGTTGTGGTGGGATCTCAGTCCTTGGGAAATGAATTTGCATCTCTCGTCTCTACTACCCCCATGGAGAAAAAAAAAACCCTAATATTTTATCTTAGTCTGCAGGACCCTAGCAGATCTCTCCCTGGGGACCATAAATTGTTTCCTGACTGTCACTGCTGCTCCCGAACCCTGGTGCAGCGCACTGGGAGAGCGAGCTTTGTTCCTCCACGGCGCAGAGGACATGCCACAAATAATTTAAGGGGCCATTTTTCTTTTAATGTGACATTAAATATTCTTTACTTAAAAAAAAAAAAAAAGTCGACACCACTTGGCATAAAGTAATATATCCAGAAGAAGGGCAGATGCTGCTTAATAAAAGGCACAGCGCTTGCCTCTGCTCTGCGTCCAACCTCCTGAATCTTCCCTCTTGGCGCGGCAGCGTGCCAGCCCGCTCGCACCTTGGCGCGGAGCAGGCCAAGAGCAAGCCCAGCCTCTTTAAGATACAGCTCGGACCTGCAGCTCAACCGCAGGAAAAAGGAAGCTCTGATTTCCTTGAAGCCGATGGGGAATTTCCACTGTGCCCAACCTATGTGGGCATCTTCCCGTCCCGAGTGCAAGCCACGTGCAAACGTGAGCCTCGAGGTTTTTGCAGGGCAGGTGGGAGGCCGGGCTGCAGCCCGTGGAGGACGTGTCCCCGGAGACCTGCTCTGATTCCTGCTCGGAGGGTAGGAGTAAGCCTGGGGAGGGGGCTCGCAGTGCGGGGGAGTGGTCCTGCTGCTTTTAAAGTAAGCAGCTTTGGCCAAGAAAGCATGAGAGAAGACATGCAGATCTTCTCTTCTCGTGTGTTGTACTGGGCTTCTTTGCAAGGTAGAAGCATGTAATAAGCTATCTCCAAATAACTATTATGGCATTGGAAAATAGACTGTATAAGGAAAAAAATCGGATTTCTGACCTGCTTTCTCACCTCTGATTTGGAGGGAATGGTAGGAGTTTGGGTCCCTTCCTTGCTTGTTTTTTTTTTTTCTCATAGCTTTCCCTGTTACAGAAGTAAAATTAAAAACACATGTAGGGAAATGGCAACCAGAAAAATGTTGTGGAAAGGCAAGGAGTGAGTTAGAAATGAAGAGAAGGAGTGTAGCAATAATCAAATTGTTTTTTAGCGAAGACCCTAAAAATATTTAGTTGCTTGAATCACACACGTTGAGAGCATCCTGGGTGCTCTGAGAAAAGCAGATTATTTTTCCAGTCCTTCACACTGTCATACCCCAAACTAATCCCCTTGAAGACATGTTTCTCTAACCAACTTGTCTATGTAGTGGGAAGTTTGGCACCTGCTTATCTCACTCCTTCTCTGAACTTTTAGAAGCACCTTCACTTGCTTCTGAAACTTGCCTCCAGTGCTAAGTGTTTATATATATATTTTATTTATATTTTATATATATGTACAAACACACCTTTTAATCTTTGACTAGATTTTGGGAAGAAGACTGTTTTGACTGCACAGATCTTGTGATTTCTAGGTAAAATAGGAAAAAGTTTCTTACAAATTTAACTACTATATTGAGTCTTTTGATGTTTGTTTTCCCCTAATAAAAGCATTTACTAAAAGCATGATGTATTATGGTTTTTTGCCCTCTAACATCTTACTTGCAATTTTCAAATGGTTATTCTGGATATCTAGTTTCTTGTATTTGGGGTGCAGGACTGGATGAAGATGACTTGTATAGATGCAAGGTTGTGTAGTGAGTCCTTATTCCGTATAACAAATTTGCTTCCTACAGCAGTGAGCTAGTTTGCTAGAATGGCACAAACAACTTGATAAATGGCATGAACTCAGTGCAAAACTATATATGCCCCAGAAATGCAAACACTGAAGCATATCCAGAAATGTAAGCATGTGACTATTCTGAATGGGCGGTTAGCGTTAACAAGGCCTAGAAATAGCAAAACTGCTGCTTTTTCCCTCTTATTGCTTTCCTGCTTTCACGTGGGTTTCCACGAGTGCTGTGCCGTGCGGGTGTGTGTTTTTAGGCTTCTGTCGTAGCGTGCTTGAGCCGGGTAAACTCCGCATCTGCCTGGCGTAGCTCCCATCTATACCATGTTAATTATATTGCTCTGGTGACATAATAAACACTGAGCAAGTTGTGAATAGATTATTTACGATGCCACCTGAACTCTAAGTAATTATAGCTGTGTAATTTAGCTTCCCCCATTTCATTTTATATATAATGTAATATTTCAAAATATTCCGGGGCACATCTATCTTTAGCTCTGTATAGGAACAAATAAATTGTGATTCTCTTTCCAAGGTAAAATATGAGCAATGCCCTTAAGGGAGGGCGCTGTAGCTCTGTCAAGAACCATCCATAAACTAATTCGCATGTAAACAGAGACGATGGATACTTGTACCTAATGCACACCTTCGTTCCCAGAAAATAATACTGTACTTACCTGTCTCCGTGGATTTAAGTCTAATGTTTTACTGTCAAAACACTAAAGGAGGGTGTACCATAAGTCTTAGCCCTAATGTTTTTTAATACGGGGCTTTTGCTGTGATTTCGGCTGTTGAGCCAAAATGAGTATGAGATGACAAATATTCCGGAGAAAGGGAATGAAAGTATTAATGTTTGCAGCTAGCGAAGTAAAATTACTTCTATTGAAGTGTGTTTTGAGGCTGATTGCCCATTTTTGTTATGGGATGCAAAGATTCAACTTTAATACCTACTTGAGCAGTGTGATGCTTTGACAGCTAGACCTTTAACACCTTTATCTGCTGTTGGAGGCAGAGTTGGTGCTGCCTGAGCGCGATGGTCCTGGCAGACCTGCTGTGACGGGGGACGTTCGGGGCGGCTGCGGGAAGGTCCTGTGACCCGGGAGAGCTTGTGCCTGGCCAGCGGGTGTTGGGAAGGGGCTGGTGCCTCCTGCTGCTCCTGGCTCCAACCAGGCAGATGGTGGGGTATCTTGGGCCCAGGCCTGGCACTTGACACTTATTTAATTTTGGGCAAATGGCCCCAACCACCTGCTGCCTCAGTTTCCCCAGCTGTAAATCCTGTAAAATAACACCATTCCTGAGCTGGCGAGGTTGCATCACTCAGTATTTGGACTGGGACAGGTCACCTCTCAAAAAGGTGCTCAAGAAAAGCTAGACTTAAGCCCGAAAGCATTACGCAGGAGTAAGGAAATTGCCTGTAAACGTATGCATTTCTGTTTGCAGAGTGCCTTGAGATCCTCAGATCAAAGGCAATGTGAACGCAGTGTGTTGCTGTTACATCCTTGACCCTGCATGATTTTGCCCCTTTTTTCATAGAGCCTCGTGGCCTCGTTCTTCCACTTCCCCAACGAAAAGCCATGGCTCACCGTGGTGGCCTTGGCCGAGTAACGCTGCCGGCCTCCGCTCTGCAAAGCACCAGGCCCAGGGCTCCTGCAGCACCAGGGATGTGCACGCGTTTGTGTCGATTAAAAGGTACTTAAGAGAGTCAGAATCCTTTTTTTTTTTTTTTTTTTTTTAATTAAAAATGTCAAGATTCAAACTTTACATGGGATTTGTGATGGCTCCAATTCCCAGTTGGCATGTGAGAGGCAGCACCCAGGAGATTCGAGGTTTCCATGACATCATACGGTAACTGTGAGCCTATCAGTTAATTAAATACTATATCCATGTATTCTAGTTAATTGATGCTTCCTTTACATGGTTTATTGTGCTGCAAACTGGTATTGCTTCTGTCTCACTGAGCAAACACAGAGGCAGAGGGGATGGGATGCCTCAGCCCGCGGCTGGGGGAGCGGGAGCCGCTGGCACGCCGTGCTGCGGGCTGTGCCCGGGGCGGCCTCGGGGGGAGCGCGGCACCCTCGGCCCCGCGAGCTTTGCGAGTGAGCCGAGGCCTGGGAGTGAGTCGTGGCAGAGGTGAGCTGAGCTTTTGCCAGAGTCCGGCTTTGTGAGAGGCTTTGTCGGGCCTGCTTGCACAGGGGAGGATGCACGGAGGAGAGCGCTTTGCATTTCTAGCAGATAAAAATAGTGTAAGTCAGGAGATCCATGTTGGTTGGGAGCTGATAACAGGACACGCTCTGGCAGCAGGTCTGCGCGCTGACCCCAGCACCACACCAGAGCCCAGCCGCTTTCCCGGGGTTAAATCCTGCGGGAGCATCACCAGGTGCTGTCGTGGACCAGCCACCTGCAGAAGAGGGCAGGGCGCATCACGGGGACTTGCCGAGGGAGATGGACACTGTGCTAAAGGATGTGTCCGGAGTGAGCGTGACCTTGTCCACTGACAGCCTCACTGTTAGAGTGGAAAGCGGATAAAGATTCACAGTTCTCAGGAAAATGCTACCTGCTTGTCATCAGGGCACGCGTGCCTCTGCTCTTGGCAAGGCTGAGACTCAACTACAGCAGTAAAGAGGAAAGAAAATGTATATGTTTAATGGGTTTCAATCCAGACTGTAATTTCAGCAGCCTTTTCCTAGGATCTCGTTTGGCTCGTAGTCTAGGACTGACAGATTTTCTAGTCTCCTGTTCTGACCTTCTGCTGTGCCGGGTGATTTGTGTGCTGGTGTGTGGGAAGCAAGAGGGATTTGTTTCTCAGTGAACAACACTGAGACCACTTAACTCGCTGAAGATGTAACCAAAGCCGGTTTCAGCTCAGGCTCTGGATAGGAAACTCTGGACTCTTCAGCACTCTGCTGTCCCCAAGCTGGTACCAGAGGTCCGAAAATGGGAGATGCTGTCAGTTCGGCAGTAAGGCCATTCCACTTGGTTAAATGCCCAAGAAAAACCTGTTCCAGAGGTTTGCAAATGAGCATGTTTAAAGAAAATAGTGCCATATGCTGTAGGGACACTGGTTACCTTCTCTGCCTCCCTTTTATCCCATTCTCTCCCCTCCTCTACCTCACCAAATGCATAATTTCTCTTCTAAGAGAAATGGAGATAGTGTAAGCAAAGAGGCTTTTGGGAAAGAAACGTGTTGGAGATGACCTTGTAGGGTTTCCATGTGTCCTCTTTCTCAGCAGCTTCCAGGCTAAGTTCTTATTTATTTATTTCCTTCCCAAGTTTACGGTTCTTGCGTGCTTGCAGCTCCGTACTTCCGTCGAGGGGAAGAAACACGAAGGTTGACTTCTCCGCACGGGTCGGTTGTCGGTGCTGGCCTGGCCTTGTTCCAGGAGGCAAAGTGGCCCCAGACTGCCGAAATGCACACTGTCGATTAAGCAAGGTTCAGATGGGGGTGGGTGGCTGAGGGGGGGACGCGCAAATTTGCATGCCATTTCAGTAATACCCCTCCAAATTATCGCCTCGCTGATCCTGCCACCGTGCTAAGTGCTGCCATGGTGGTGCACTCTGCAAAATGGTGCTGTCTTCTATTAAAGGCAGGTATTTTTTTCTGTAATTCTCTTTAGTGTTGCCTTTGGAGGCCCCTCTATGTGGCTCCTTTCACTTCTAATTACTGCACTAGGAGATTACAGTGTGGTGCTGGCGACGGAGAGAGGAAGGGGGAGGAATGGGATGGTGGAGAGGGAAAGATTTCTGCGGTAATTTGCATTTAAAGCTGGCACTCAGCATTATATCTCCCTGTTCACCCATTGTCTATAAACATTTTAGCTCTTCCTTCTGCCTCATCAGAATGAATTAAGCATTTTCATTGCACCACCAGCCTAATTAGAGTCATTTACTATGTTGACACAAAGGGTTTTTTTATGAGCATCTCAGCTTTAATACACTACAGCAACATTGGAAACCTCCGATCAAAAGGTAAATGTTTGGGGGTCAGGGATATTTTTCAACATTCTCCCAAGAATGCAAACAAGCTCCCGGAGAGGTGACGCGCGCTCGTGGCCCTACCGGGGCGCCGGGAGCCTGCGCCCGGGAAGAGGTGCGCTCGCTCTGCCCGCCGGCTTGCGGTTGCACTTGTTGAGGGGGTTGGACTCGGTGCAAAGGTGCCCTCATGCTCTGGAAACGCAGAGCAGCACAAAGCGTTTGGGCAAATGGGTGCGATCTGAGGGCAAGGGGGACACATGGGACATGGCTAAAGAGCAGAGGAGGTGGCACAGTGCGCTGCTGTGGCAGATGGGCTGCTCTGGTCTGAAAAATCTGGGCAAGTTGGGGCGTTCACCAGCTACCAGCTGATGGAAATGGTCCTGCTTGACTTGGAGTGTCTCTCGGGGCTTCCTTGGACCCGGACTGTCCACCTGGGCACCCTTCAGACTGAGATGTGGGCTGAGATAGTGGGCAGCCCCTTGCACCCACCCCACCATCTGAACAAGATAACAGGAGATGAAGCCTTTTGATTTTTTTTCAGGCTCCCACCAGGAGCTGCAAGGAAGGTGGTGTCCTCACTTAAAGCCGGAGGCACTGTTTTTTGCCTGTCCATAGCCTGAACTTCAAATGTTTGTGTTAGCACAGGAGCGTTGCATCACTCCCAGCCAAACCCAAGAGAGCAGACGCTGGTTTCAAGTTGACTTCAAAGAGTTTCTCTTCCCCTGCTTTCCCAACACGTGTTTTGCTGCTGTCATGTCTCTAAGGCAGGAAAAGTTCTTTGCCTTTTTTTGCCTGATTTGAGGAGTTCTGAAGCCCCCATCAGCACCTCCTGGAGCGGGTATTTTTCGGGCAGCTCTGGGAAAGTCCTCTTCTAGCCGTCTGCGGGCAGACCACTCTCAGTAGCTAACTGTGTGTGCAGAAGCTGTGGAGATTTTTAAGATGAAATAGACTCAGTGTTACAGTATATCATCATTTCGGAGCGTAGCCATCCATCACAAGCGCAGAGATGTGCAAGGGCATGACACATGCAGGACAACCAAGGAAATCCTTCAGTCCCTGCATTTTTGCTAGCCTCGGACTTGTCAGTGACATGTTGGGCTGTCCAGCAGGCCTTGGAGTCAGAGCTGACCTCGTGTCTGCTCTGGTGCGAAGTGTCCCTTCGCGCTCTGTGGTGGGAAGATGCTGTTTGCCACACGGTAACAGATCCAGATGCCTAACACTGAGAATGCTGCAGAATGCAGAGACCAGGAAAATGTAAAATCCTGTGCGACACCTTAATATTTATTCCGAATTAGAAGTGAAGATCTAGGTTATCAGATTGAACGTGGACGCTTTGTGCTGCTGTGGGGTGCGAAAGGTCTGAAACGACCTAATGGGATTTCCAGAATATCGGGATTACCTGAGAGTCATGGCAAGGGTTCACCTAGTCCAGCACCTTCCCTCCAGCAGGTGACTGGCCCCCTGCAAATTTGTGCACTCCTTTCCCATATTTGCGCTTATTGATGTTTAATGACATCTGCCGTTTTATCACCCTGTAGTCAGGTATAGCGAGATCCTTTAGAAATTGTGTAACAGCACATTTTAAATGTGACTGTTCTCAAGTAACTTGACATCAGCTGCAAACTTTATCTTGCTATTCGTGACCTTTTCCAGGCCATTTTTGAGCAAGGTAAGCCCAAAGATGTTCCTTGGGACAATCTACTGGGAACTTCACCCGCTGAAAAGGGACTGTTTCTTCTCATCTTTGCTTTCCTGAGTTGCAACCAATTATTAACCTAGAAGAGGACGTTTTATGCCACAATACTTTTCTTTAAGAGCTCCTGGAGAGGGAAGGGACCAGAAGCTTTCCAGAGATCTGAGTGCTGTGTCACGACAGTGCCATCCTTGTGTCGGGTGAATTAGTCACACCTCGCAAATTTATTGCAGATCTCTGAAGATTTGTGCACGTATACATAATTGCAAATATGTTTTTGCTAGCTACATCAGTCATATTTAGCAGTCTGTAGTCCTTGGGATCAAATTTGGAGCCTTTTTAAAAATTGCTGTGACGTTCCACACCTTTGTCGGGGCTGGTTTCTTCCCGGTTTCCTTCTCTAAAGCTGTACTTGCCCAAGGCAAGGAGGCCATGCTGGTGGTAAAGCTGCCTGGATGTACGCAGCAATCTTTGTAGCAGGCTTGATCCTCAAAGTTTCGAACAGGCGATGTCCCCGGGTGATCTGGTTGCTCGGGTTTCTAGCAGGCATCGGTGCCGCTGCTGTGAGGGGTTCTGAGCTTTACCAGAAATTCTGCAGATTCAGGAAGTTGCTTGTTGCCTTTTTGAGAAATGAAAGAAATGGTTCATAAACCACGCTTGTGGCAAAAATAGCATGCATTGAAATGTTAGTTTTACTATTGAAATTTCTTAATGACAAACAGTTTTTCAAAATTACTTTGAAATACTCTTTTCTTTCTGAACTAATTTTAACTGGGGATATTTCTCTCTGGATAGAGGTGCAATCAGAAATTGCTCTTACAGGAACCTCCTAGGTTTCTTTCAGTGGAAGGTAGTGACAATTTTGGGAGTCCCATAATACTTTGCCCTTCTCTTTAAAGGCCTCATCTTACATCAAGTGAGTAAACCAGTATCCCAGCTTTTGTTTTAAAATGATTAAATCTACTCTTCACAGATGTGGAGAAAAGCTTCAAAGTATGAATCCTGTGAATGCTGCAAATCCTATTTTGGAAGGTTGATTAAAAATATATATTTTTTTAACATCCTGATTTCCTTCCATTTCTGTGGCCTGGTGAGGACGTGACTTCTGATTGCTCGTGGTAGTGACGTTGTGTGCAGTGTTTCTGGTGAGGACGTGACTTCTGATTGCTCGTGGTAGTGACGTTGTGTGCAGTGTTTCTGCTTGAGATGCTTTTCAGTAAGAGATTTGAGACCCAGGGAAACAGCCCCAGCTGCAGGTTTCTGAGCTTGAGTGTGTGGGGGAGCAGGGATGAGCTTTGGCTAGAGCTAAAACCTAACAATCCAAAGACTAGATTATTTTTAAAAGCATTTTGTGGGGGGCGGGAGGAGGTGGAGATGAACTGTTTTCCCCTTACATTATTACACTAAAGCTTTTTTGTGCTGCAGCGGATAAAATACAGCTCACTCCAGGCCACTTTACAGATTACAAAGTCTTAAGTAATCCATTTTTTAAATATGTGGGACAAACGTGGCCAAATGTTGTGCCTACACTTGTACACACTCCTGTTCATCAATCATTTATAAGAAGAAAATAACTAAGTTCACCTGTGTTGAAACAGATCTTAGGTGAAGAGGTTTACTCTTAAATCTTTAATTTCTTTTAAAGTACTTTCAATCTTATGTAAAGGATGAAATGAAGATGGGAATTGCGTGTTGGATGACCCGTTGCCTCCGTGTTTCAGCCGCTGAGGCTGGCCCCGGATGAGTAAGCCGCGCGAGATGGAGCTGGGTGAAGCGGAGCCGTGCAAAGCCGGCGAGCCCAGCCTGGCGCTGCAGCATCCGGCGGCAGCGGGGCCCCCACGGCCCGGGCTGCGGAGGAGCTCCGTCCGTTGGGCGCCCCGGCCGAGGGACCGATGTCTGTAGCTGAAGTGCCTCCACCCTGGAGAGTCAAGACAGACCGCATGTTCCCCAAATACTTATTTAGGGTTGACCAACCCATTGACTACCGGAGCCGTGCACGAGGTCGGAGTGCCGCTCGGCAGGGAGGGTGTCACGGTGTCAGGCAGCGCCGGTTGGGTCGAGGCTCCAAGGAGAAGAGCCGCTGTTTTGACAAGAAGCCTTCCTAGCCCAGATCCTGCCCGTTTGGCGTTTGGATCCAGCCCTGGCGCTGCAGAGGGAGGGAGGCAATCTCCACTCCCTAATACATTGTTTTTTTCTTTACATGAACAAATATTAATCCGGTTCTTGCATGCAGGATCGCCAGCTTGCCCGTGTTGCTGGTCGTACGCTGCAGCTGCAGGCTCTGAAGCGAGATCCAGGCAGGGGAACAGCTTTAATAGTGAAGGTTCCTTAATTAATTGTTGTCACAAGCACGGTTCATACCAGGCGAAGTCACAGGAGATTTCTGGATATCGCTGCTTTTAGAGCAGCACCTTGTTCTGTGGTGTGCGAGGATGAGTCTGGCTGCGAGCTGTGGTTCCCTCCCTGCCGCTCGCTGCGTAATGTGGGTATTACGTTGCAGGGCTCCATGATAGCAGCCAGCCTCTCTTACTCCGTCTAAATATAATGCGTACCAGCTTTGAATTACGAGCAGGGGGAGAGAAACTTAACTCTCAGCTTTCTGGACTTTTAAGGAGCTTATTTGTCCCCCACGCGCCCTTCCATTTGAAAGCACTCCTAAACGGTGTCTGCACAGCCGGCCTGGGCGGCCTTGGTTTCTTGCTGGCGTTAGTGATTCTGCATGTGAAAGTATTCATTTTCGTAGCTGCAGGTGCTTTTATCTTCAGGAAGGGGAAGCAAAACCTCGTAATTTTTGTGGATCTTCATGCTGGTAGATCTAGATGAGTCCTTGCTCTGCACCTTTCCATCCTGCTTAGGCTCAGGCTGCTGCCGTGCCCGTGGCCCACGGTATCGGGATGCTCTCCGTGCTCCCGCGTGCCCACCTGTGTCGCTGGGTCGGTACACATAAGCCTGCTGCGAGCTCCTTCTCTTCTGGGAAATTAAATACTGATCTCTGTAATCCTGTCAGGCCTGGAGAAAGCCGGATGCTTCCCCTGAACTCCTCAAACCAGCAGCTCCGCGCTGCCGCGGTTACGTCCCGGCGCTCCGAGTCCTTGGGCTGAGCTGCAGCCGGCACAGGCGGTTCCCGCACCGCGGGATGGTCTAGAAGGAAAACTAGATCTCCTAAACGTATCCCTGGGATCACCAGTGCCTCCAGGCGCTGCCGGCTACATCCGCATCCAGTAGTTATTGTACAGATTACAAGAAACGGGAATGTTGCTTAAAACTGCACGTTTCCTGGCCTCTCCGCGTTCGGTGCAGCGGGAGGCTGGTGGGATGCCCGGGGCCGTCCTGCCCCCCGGGAAGCTCCTGCCGAGCCAGAACGGCGACGAGGGTGACAAAATTGTTGCTAAAGTTTCTGAGAAAAAGCACCGAGTGAGATTTGAGCATTAATATAGTCCCTAGTGCTGGAAAAGGGGTTTGGGGCTGCGCCGGCTGCTGCCCGCATGGTCGGAGGGCGGCGAGGGGCCGGGAGCTGCAGCCCCCCGCGGCCGAGGGACCCGCCGGGGAGGGGAAGGTGTCGGAGGGGGAATATTGGATGGGAAAATAGAGCAGAGTGGGCAGATTGGAAAGCGACAGATTGTGAAAGCGGGGGAGAGAGAGAGAGAGAGGGGAAAAGCGATGCTATTAGCTCTGCTGTGCGCGCGCGGAGGGAGGACGGGGCGCGCAGCAGACGCCGCAGGGCGTTGGAGCAGTCGCGGCAGCGTGCGTTAGATAACCCCGTCGCCGCGAGCTCTGTGAACGCGGCTGTTTTAATCCCAGGCACATCATGCTTTAATCCCAAATGCAGGAAGGTTTGGGGGGCGGGGGGGTGTTTTTAAAGAGCGGGTGCAAGGAAAGTCGGGGAGCCCTTTTGCTCTGCTGGGCGGAGGGCTTGACCGGCTGCCGGCCCGCGGGGATTTATTCCCCGCTCGCTTCTGCCTGCGGAAACGGCTCCTGCCTGGGCAGAGGCGTGTGGAGCCGGGGGGGTCGGGGGGAACGGCCTCCTGCAAAATACACTGCTTCGGAAGCAGATTAAGGAGCCCCGAACCCTCCTCCCAAACTGCTGAAAACCAGACTGAAAGGGTCTGAATTAAGCAGACGCAACGTGAGAACCATTGAAATAGGACCCAACTCTGTATCGACACCATCAGCCTTGATTTACCCCAGCGTGTGGGAATAAAAATTCATGGAGATGTGATGAAAGGCTGGGAGCATCCGGTGGGGATCTGGGGACTTAACCCTGAATTCCCTGCTCCCGCGGCGGGTTCGCGGTCGGAGCGCGCTGCGGTGTGCACGCGCTGCGCTTGCGCTCGCGTGGTTTTCTTAATAGCTCTGCGGAATTTGTCCTATATCTTAGAGCCAGGAAAGACGTTGTTTACTGTCGCTTATCCGCCGCGTGTGCGCGTGCATATGGGCATGCACACACACACGCCTTTGGGGCTGTTTTATCTCGGTATCGATCGCAATACAAGTACAATAATTTTGCAGATCTTACTCTGGTAGGTTGTGGGGTTATTTTTGAGCTAAAATGCTGTTTGCAACCCGGGCATTCAGATTTTACCTAGAACAACTTTTTTTTAAATTTCCTTCTATGTAGAAAAGAATTTGGTTCTTGGGGGATGGAGACTAAGCCCCGAGGCAGGTGCCGGGCAAACTTGCTCCGTATGGATTTGTTAATGCGTCTTAATCCCGACCTGCGCCACCCTGCCCTGCTAATGCGGCGGCCTCTTGTGCCCGGGACGTGCGGAGGCTGCGGAGCTGCGTGGCACCGCGGCGGGGTTTTTGTCTCCCCTCTTTTTGCCAACCAGAGGCAAACCTCGGCGAGGTCACCGGCGACGTTGCAGTTGTGACCCAATTAAATTTGAATCCAATTCTCTAAATTTTTTCCTGTAAGAATGAAATTATTCTGGTTTTGTTTGCCTGTGTATATGTCTGCATGTTAAACTGTGACGAGATTTCCATTGCGCAGAGGTGAAAATGCATTATTTAAAAAAAAAAAAAGAACAAAAAACCCCAGTATATTTTGTTGATTTAATGAGGCAGCTTAACACATTCCTCTTCCATTTCTTTTGTGATTCTTTTAGTTTATAAATAGATAATTATTTGTTGTGGCTTTCTTCAGATTTGGGTAAATTAAACGTGTGCCCTGTGGAGCTCAGTGCTGCTATGCAGATTTTTGATTTCGACAGCAGAAATGCAAAGCCCTGAAAAGAAGGCGGCATCTTGGCGACCTGGGACCGCGTGTGCCAAATCGCCCCTGTAATTTCCTCCTTCCCTCCGCGTTTCCCCCGTGCGGGCTGCAGCCCCAATGGCTTGTAGAAGCCTGACAGGTGTTAAATATTTGGTTGCAAATGAAAAGATTAAAAGTTGGGATAATAGCATTAATATAGCAATGCGTTACGCACACTGAGTTTGCAGAGAAATTGCTCGTAGTGCTCCCGTCCAACTTCCATGTGGAAACACAGCTCCTCGCTTCCCCGTTTCAGTGCCATGCTGGCAAAGCCACTAGCTGCTCTTGCAGCTATATATGCATGTCAACACGCACGTATATTATGTGCATCATTTAGCAAAATAATAGAGAAACCTATGTGTCTATGGAGTTTATATAACGGGAATTGGTTGTTTCCTTTTTAGCTTGAAGCTAAAAATATTGCAAACTCTCCAGTGCGGTTATGCTGGGGCTCGTTTCAGTCCTCTTCCCTTAGTACTTTTTTCCTCTCTAATTTGGGGGGTTCAAGTTCTTTTCCTCCACCCCAGTTTAACCAGTGTATGTGTGGGCTGCCAGACAATTTTTTGCTTGGAAGAGACCAGGAGAAGCGCTGCAAGTTTGCAGGCAGCCGAGCTGCGTGTGCTGGGTCGGAAGCTGGTACTGTCCCTGCCCGTTTCTGCTCCTTTTTACCTCCATGGCTGACAAAGATGCGAGTCCAAGCGCTGGGTGGTTGTGTTCGGGTTTTCACCACTATCCATCAGTGGTATTAGTTACCTCTATTAATAACTGCCCCCAGGGGATTCATAACTGTGTCATACAAGTACATCTTTCTGTGAAGCAGTTGCATTTACAATGCCGGAGCCTGGGAGAGAGTCTGCAAAATAAGCCAAAGAACGTGATGGAAATGAATGCATTTTCCCAGGTTTTGTTGTGAGGGCATTCACAAATGTTGATTTTTGGCCAATAATTTTTCATTTATTTTTAATTTAATCACATGCTTTAGCGTTTGCGGGCACATTCTGAAAAATGATCTGTATGAAATATGCAGTTCTCCGCACTGGCGTGTCACATTGCTCGTGCACTGGGAGAAAGGCATCTCTCCAAATTGAAAACCCTCTTTAACGAAGCGTTGTTTTATTCCGGGATCCCTTTCGGTCTCCCGGGGCGCTCGGGCCGAGCCTGTCCGAGGGACCGCCGCTCCGGGGAGCGGGGCGATGCCGCGGCCCCGGCAGCCCCCGGCGCTGCCAGACAAAGGGCTCCGGGGCCGGGGATCCTGCTGCGGAGCTGGAAGGCGGCGTTAGGGCTTCGCTGTCTGTGTTGGCTTAAATCACGCACGAGCGTTAAAACCCTGATGGAAATCTGTGACCTTCTAGCTTACCTACGGCTGGAGTTGGGAGACGGTGACCCTAGAAGAGCGTGATTTACTGGTGAAATAAAATAAGCCATAAAATCCGCCTGGGATGTGTTATTGTCAGTAAAAAAGCATAAAGGAAAAAAAAACCCCTAAACCGTAATTGCACAAGAAAATACGGAGAAGGAAAGAGGGAGATGAAGGGGAGAACAAGAGCATCCCCAGTGGCAAAATGGTTAAAAGAGAAGAATAAAATCCAGTAAAAATCAAGCAGTCAAGTAGTTAATTGACTTTGCTTTAATCAGCCCAATGAATATTCATTAGTGTGCTGGTCCTAATCACGGGGGCCATGTTGTCCGCATTTAGCAAGCGCGCGCTCAGCATCATGCATGCCTCAACAGCTTCCCTTCCTGGCGGCGCCGGCAGTAAATTTAGCGGCTCGGTGCTGGCCCCGGCGTGCGCGCGCGCTCATTGGCCCCGCCGCGCTGCTCCGAAATGCCATAGCAACCCCTGGCTCGTTGCCTGGCAACATTTTTTTTTTTCCCTTTTTTCCCCTTTTTTTTTCCAAGGGCCTGAGCCAGTAATCCATAGGCTTAACGTGGAAAATATGCCTTTGTGGGGCATGTGCGTATGGATGCAAGGGAGGTTGAACGGGCGGGCGGCGGGCGTGTGTCGCCTCGTGCACCCGTGGCGGCTTGCAGGACCTGCTCCCGTGATGCGTTTTGGGTCGTAGGCTTTGCATTTTGCTGTTTTTCCTCCCTTAAAAAAAGAAAAAATAATGCACGGGCTTTCTGGCTGTGCAGTTCATTTCCAGCCCCCTCCAAAGGGAGGAGAAATGGTGTTTTGCCGCAATTCCCCCCGGAAGCGAGCAGCCACTGCTCTGAGCACTGCAGGACCCCGTTATCCCCTCACCTGGAGCGGCTGCTCCTGCAGGAGGTGGCTCGGGAACGAGCGGCCCCAGGAACGCGGGAGGACGCGGGGGCGCGCGGCGGGGGCGAGCGCGGCGGTGGCTGCTGCGCTCCCTGGCACGTGCGCGGGGGGAGGCTCCTGCCGGAGATTGGCTCAGCGCACGCGGCTCCAGCCCCGCTCCAGCCTCTTAATATTCCAGATGTTGCTGGGGAAAAGATAATGTCCTGATCCGGTCTCTTAGAAGCAGCCTGTATTTCTGTATGCCGGAAAGCAGAATGCGAAATACCAGCATGGTCCAGCTGTGTTGGCTCCATCAGTGTGTGGGCTCAGTTTTTAGGTCAAAAAACATTTTTTCAGTATGCCAGCAAGGAATTTTGGGGCTGGGAAATCCAAACAGTTAACTGTGGCTTGTAAATAAAGCTCATCCCTTAACCCAAACCAGTCCTGACCTAGGGAGGCATCATCTTCAAGGGAGCAGAGCAGCTGCAGGGGAAGATGCACAGAAGGAGCCCGTCCTCTTCGGGCTGGGGCTGTGGATGTGCGTGGCGGGTCGTGGAAAGCGCTCGGTGGAAGGCTGAAAGCTGCACAGGAATCCCGAAATAGCGTTGCAGAAGATTAAGCAAGAGGTGCTTTCAGAAAGCATTAGTAATATCCTAATACTCCCTTCTATCGTGCTTTTTTGTAGCTCTTAAGATAGAACAGAAGTGCCTACAAGCAAAATCCAATTCAGAAACTGAGAGGAATAGGGTTTGGTCTCTGCAAGAGTTTTTTTAATGTTTCTATTATCGTTATCTTAAATTATTCAAAAGTGTCATTTTGAGCTCACGGCGCAGGCACATGCTTTAATAAAAGCACGCGCAGAAGGATCCTCCTCGTCTCCAAGGCCAGAAGGAAAAACGGGGCGAGTTGTCCTCGCTTCTGCCCTCCGGAGCAGCGAAGGTCCCCAGTCGGCCGGTGTCCCCCAGGGTGGCCCGGCCGAGGAGCAGAGGCTTGTTCCAGCCAGCTGCTGGGGCAAATTTCTATGATCTGCGGCAAAGTTAGAAAGTGAGGGGTGGTTGGTGCTGGCTGCTTTGTGGAGCAGCATAGCAAGGCGCAAACTTTCTTTTCCCCTGATTCCCATGCACTGAGTTGCACCAAAGCCCATTCGAAGTCTGTGCAGCGTATGGAGCGCGTGGGGCTCGGGGTGGCATCCTGCGTGTTGACTAATGGTCCAAAGACCTGCTGTGGCCAGCGTGGGCGTGAAATTTTCTCAACATCTGCAGCTGCATGTAACAAGATGAGGTTAATCAGGCTCTGATTCCCTGTCCAACGTGGCGACTGGTTTTCAGTGTTTTGTGTGTGAAAGGGAGAAATCTGCCACCCGCGACCAGGTGTCCAAGACAAAGGCTTGCGGCTGGATCTCCAAGGTCTTGGGCAGCGTCCGGCCGGCGGCTGGAGCCCGGTCGCTGTGGGCTGGAAGAGGCAGATGGTGGGGGAGATGGTGCCCGAGGAGGATGGAGGGGCCCAGGGGCCGAGGATTGGGTTTTGAGGATGTTTTTAAATGTGCGGTAGTATATTTATAAAGTGAGATCCACCAGTAATTATAGCTGCAAGAACTGAGGTGGGAGCAGCCAGAAAGGCTGCTTTAAATCAGCTCTATGAGCGACTGGTAAAGATGGCTTTATCCTGGGAAGCATCAAGGCAAAAGGACTCGTAGGATCCGCGAGTGGCAGAGCACTGATGTGAGACGCGGCTTCTGGGGAGGGAGGAAGCAAGAAAAGTGGGTATAAAATATGTACAGCCAATTTCCAGGGGAAAGTGATAATTCCATCTTTCTAAAAAGGGAGTGTCAGAAACCCTCAAACATGTTTAAGTAGTCCAGATCAAAACACTTTGAAGAGAATCACTTGTGCAGCCCTACAGACTAGCATTTATTTGAGGAAAAAAAAAAAACAACACAGTAAAAATCGTTTTATTTGTGCAATCATATTTTGTTGATTAAAATTTCCAGATAGAGTCTCTCTGCTTCCATCTGGTTCAGCTTCGAGAGCTGTGGGTGGTCCATTGAAAAGATATGATCAATTAATTTTGTACGGGGAACGTGCCATCAGATGTCAACGGCGAGCACCGCGACGCTGTCGCTCGCTCGGGCAGCGCCGTGGCCTTGCTGTCGCCTCTCGGTGCTTTCCTCGGGTCCGAGGGTGGTTTGTGCTGGTGTAAATGACTGTGTGATGCAGGGAAGTGACGGGCAGGACCCTTCTGCTCCAAAACCATCACAACGGAGAAATGAAATGAAAGGAATGCAAGCCTTAGTTCTGCCACACGCTCACGCGGGACAGCCCTGAGCTCTGCTCGCAGCACCCACCTTCTGCTCACTCACGAGTCCGTGTTGAAAACAGTCGAGTATTTTGCTACAGTGTTGGTGGAGCTACAGAAGATTGCAAATATTCGCATGAGTAATTGCTCTGGAAGTTGTGCGGATGGTATCTGGAAATTTCCTCTGGTCTTTTGTTTTGTTGCAACTGTCCAGTTGGGGAGCAGAAAAATATGCCACAAGTTTGGTGATAAACTACACAGGCAATTAATGCTCTGAGATCAGAGCATTAATATTTTCCAACAGAAAGGCGGATGTACTTATGAATATTTTTTTATAATGATTAATTTGACCAGCTCTAATTCTAAGCAAAAATCAGAACAAACCATAACCCATGTGAGCAGAGCTTTCTAAAAATGACATGCCTATATAATTTTGATTTGTTCTTACTTCCCTGCTCCTTTTTCCTAGTTACTAAAAGCCCCATGAGTCAGTCCCTGTCAGGAAAAAGAAACCCCCAAACACAAGCGGAGGTAAGCATTGGTATTTTTTCTTCATTCTTAGGTTATCAGTGGTTTGGGTTTCTTTAGCTGGATTCTCACCTGGGAGTATGACAACATTGTATCTGCTGAGCCCAGAGCTAGTGTTTGCACAGAAACATGCTTTTTTATTTTTATTTTTTTATTGAACATGTAAAACTAGGGAAATATTCCCTTCCAGATGCGTCCCTTAAAGGTAAGCACGCCAAGCAGAGTGCAGATTTGATGTGGCTGCTCCTTCCACCCAAAGGCTGTGCAGAAAAGCGTAAGGCACCTTTGCGGGTCCCATTTCACGGCCGGTGCCCTCAGTAAAGCCGCGGCGGGGGGCCGGGGCAAGGGCAGCTCGCTGCCTCGCACAGCCTCCCTCGCGCCTTACCTGCGGCGCTTTTGCAGCGAGGCAGCGTGCACGACAATCCCCCTTTGCAATTAAACATGGAAAAATCCCTTCTTTCATGCAATTGTTTTTTCTCACCCTGTCAACCCATGACAAAAACAGGGATGAGAAGAGAGAAGGAAAGGATGTGGAGGGAGATGGCGGGGAAAGGCAGGCAGATTACCTCCGAACCAGGCAAGTGAAGCGAGGAGGGAGGGAGAAGGAGAACCAGATGCGAATTCCTGAAGCTGCCCCCTGCAAGCAGAGTTCAGGCTCTCTCGCGGGTGCCGGAGGTCAGGGAGTTTGTGTCGGCACCCTAAAGCAGGCTCCTCTCCCGAGAAGGGCTGGTGCCCCAAGCTGAGGCAGCAGCATCAAGCTACACGTGCTTCCGAAAGAGCAGCGCGGCCGCGGTGCGTCCTGATGTGTTGTTCTGAGCTCCTGGGGCATCAGCCCCCAAACGGGCAGCTGCTCCTGAGCCTCCCGAGTGCTATCAATACCAGCTGCCAGGCAGAGTTCAGACTGGGAATAAGGAAGGGATTTGTCTGTCCCAAGCTGCTTTCCATCAGCCGTAGCGTGTCCCGGGCGGAGAGGCAGAAGGAAAGACATTCTCTGCCGCTCGCAGCACATGGCAGCACCCCGGAGATCTTGGGTTTGGTGGTTTCCTGCTGGAGTTGGCAGGAGGCCTAGCGCTTGTTTACTGATTCTGAAAGTTCTGGAGAAGGTTGGGGGTTCAGAAAGGTTTGCGTTTTGGTTTGGTGGAGGGGTTGGCTTTTGCAACAAAAAAACCTAGCTTCTCCACAGCTAGCTGCAAAATCGTGAATCAGGCAATGTATTTTGTTAAATTGTTCTGCAGAGCAATGGTTTCAGAAAATAAGAGTAGCAAGAAAGAAAACCCCAGCAAACAATACTTATTTCTGCCATGACGGCTCCACGAACTGAAATTGGGACGTTTTGTTTTGCTGGGTTTGTACGCAGGATGTGATTGTATCCGGCTGCAGACAAAAAATGCCTGGGCCTTAGAAGGGGAGAGAGGAGCCTGGGGAAGATCCATGTCTGCAGAATCACTGATGCAGGAAGATGCGAGTGCTGTGTTGTGTCCAGTTGCATCATGTGCAAATCCATCAGCAACTTAAAGAAACAGCAAACTCGGTGCAACCTCTTACCGTGTTTTTTCCATCTGCTGTCTGATCCACTGGTGATGAATGTTTGGTTTGGCCATCTCATACCTTCAGGAAAGTCTTTATGGGAACTCGTAGGGATTTTTCTTAGCTGAAAAAATAGTCAGGAATATCTGCACACTTTTGTGGAAAAGCCTCTATTGATGGTTAAGCAGGCACTCTGCACTGTTGCTGTTATCTCATGAAATGTAATATTTTGGTTCGATTTTCTTAGTGGAGTGCTGTTTAAAAGTATCGTTTTATCCTGACTCTGCACACCAGTAAGTTAGCTACTGTGTGGGAAACGTAGGCAAACAGTCTCTGCTGTTTTCTCTCCAGGAAACATTGCTGGGGGGAGACTGTTCCTCTTTGCAATCAGAGACGTGATGTGGTCTCTTCCCAAGAGCCAGCACGGACGGGATTTTGAGTTTGCTCTGATCTGTAGCTCGTAGGGATTGCAGCTTGGCCTCAGCATCTAGCGTTGGCCTCCGAATTTGGGTGCCGGTGTGGGACTCGAATCCATAACGTGCTGATTGCGAAGTGAAAGAGTTATTCTGTAAAGCTGCTTGAGTTCAGTTTTAGTGAGAACTGTCCCCATAAACCCTCGTTTGTGGCTTAGTGTTTTACTCTGAACCAAATCCTCCTTTTTACATTGCGAGCTGAATCTCAGGACGCCTGTGGGCCTCCGCAGAGACCTGTCAGCCCTTTCCCAGCAAGGCTCGCAGCCACGTCTTGCCCTGCTCGGGGACCGCTTTCATTTTTAGCCTGGTTTTGCTTGGGGAAAGCTGTTCTGTGCTGTCCCGTACAGTGTGTAGGTGTGTCTGTCTGTCAGTCCCCGTAATATTTTTCAAGCCTGTCAGCTAATTTCAGCCAGATTCAACAGAGAAATCTCAAGCATAATTAATTCCCAAAAGTTTTCCAGTGTGGGTGATGGAGTAAGAGGAAAGACCTGGTCACTGCATCCCCTGAGGGGAAGGACCAGCACTTTCAGCTGGTATCAGACATCGGAGAAGCCACAAGGCTGATCTACCTCAGCAGGATACTTTTGAAAAATTGAGCAGAAACACCACCGATTCACTTGTTCACCGTTTGCTTGCTTGCTTATGGAAGGGGTTGTGTTAGCAAATGCGCCACGGAGCAATGCAATGCGCGCGGGGCGTTTCTGGGAAGCTTTGGCGTCGCGGGCAGCAGGGGCTCGGCCGGCGCGCTGGTGGGAGCTGCCTCGGAAAGCAGGATGCTTCCATCTCTCCCTGCCTGGGGACCTCCTCTCCAGGCAGTACAATGTCTTTGCTTGTCAGGATTACAAAAGCCTTCTTTTAATTGGCGTCTGAAATACAGCTTTAATTACTGTGGATGATTTTGGTATTAATCACCTGGGGAACATGGCTTCAGTCATTGCAGGGGAACACCCATGATTTCAGCAACCCTTAAGGAGGGTGGGAGAAGGGCTTAACATAAGTCCCCCAAAATGCTTTGCAATAACAACAGGGGCTGTCCTGCGTCCGCTCTGTAGCGGTCATCGGGTAGTACGTTAACAGCGAGACAAGGGCATTACACTGATATTAGGCATGCTTTGCACCGCTGAGCTTTGCACTAACGCCTGCACAGCGAATGATTTGGGTGAGACAAGAAAGAAACGGAGGAACTGTGCGCCGCGGCGGCGGGGGTCCCAGGGCGGTTACACGTCCCCTCCATTGTGCTACCATTTGTGCACGCTGGTATATTGCTGTAGAAGGGCGGCTGTGTTAGCAAGGGCTGCCCTCAATGGTGGTAATTTGGTTTTGTCATGGTAATACAATGCCAATGCGCTGCAGACACAAAAGTGAGTTCTGCATGGCTTGGCAAAGAGATTCTTGCCTCGCTGCTGGGCGAGTCCATTGGTTTCTCAATGTTCCTAAGCAGGAATGGGTCAATGGTAATTTTTAGGAAGGCCGATGCCCCTTGCTGAGCCTGTCTGACTATAAAGTGCTGCACAAGACGTGCGACGTACATAGCATCCTCAGGCTCACAGTGTAACTTGCAGACTGTTAAAACTGCACAGCAGGAACGAGGACTCTTTTAATCCACTGAATTTGTTGTTTAGCATGACCTGAATAATCCGGTAGTGCTAACGTGATCTTCAGCACTAGCACTCAACTGCCTGTTATCCCCCTTGAAGCTGCAGGATATCAAAAATATCTGACTGGTTTGCACCAAAGAAAGTTACTCAGGCGACGTCTTTATGTATCCTCCTGCTAGACTTGTTTGTCAGCGACATTGTGGCAGGCTATGCTGTTCTTGACCGACTAAGTTTCTGTTTGTGCATGAACTCTTAGGTGGGATGTATCCTGAACTTGTGAGTTTTTTGTTGACCACAACTGCCTGTTCATCATTGCTTTCTTTGCTGGTGGGAAACAAAAAGCAAAGGAGGGTGTAGCCAGAACAGGAAAGTCAAAAATGTGTCAGTAACAACCTAGCAGGAAGCTGACTCTTTGCTCCGCGTTGCTGGATGCGTTAAGGTAGAGCCCTGATCGGTGTAAGACGCTATAGATGAGAAGCTGTTCCTGCTCACCCAAAGTCGTAGTGGCCATGTGGATGTCTAAGCTCTTCCCACAGTTCAGCATCACCACGATGCTGCCGCAGCACAGAGGCGATGGCAGGATAGGGACGAACTATGGGATGAAAATGTATGATCTCGGTGGGGGATGTTTGGTTGCATCTTTCTGTGTGTGATAAACCCGCTAAATATGTAGTCTTCCTCTCTGATCTGCCTTGAAGAGATATGTGGGAAGGGGAAGACGTTTTGGGGAAGGGTCTCCTGTTACTCCAGAGCTGTATGGTTTTGTCTGACAAAATCCACCTCGTCCTTCCTATCACTAGCATTGACAGCTCGTCTGGAGTTAGGAGGAGAGCATGTTGGTAAGGCAAACTTTGAAGCCTCGCGTCCTTAAGAGGGCATCCAAATGCTGCACTGTATAAAGGAGTTGAAATTAGCTCTAAACACCGTTGGCTTCACCTGCTTTATTGAGGCGGGGGAAGGAAAGTGTTTATAAAGGATGTTTCTTGCAATCACATCAAATCTATTGCCTGCGGAAAGATGTCACCTAGCAAGGCCTGGTAAGACTACGACTGTCAATCAGAGGGAGGGTATTGGGGGCCCTGGTCTTGCCTCCCTGCCGCTCCGCTTGGCCGGGGCCTTGCAGCACTGAGCGAGGCCGAGCGTGCAACGAGCTGCTTGGCCCTCGGAGGACGGCGCCTGGCAAAGGGAGCCAACGGCGCTGACTTTCAGCTCCCAAATGTGCCAGTAACTGAGTTTTTGAAGGGAGAAGTGTGTGCGGGAGCAGGTGCGGAGCCCAGGCCGCGCGGCCCGGAGAAGGACGCGGGCTCCTCCGCGAAGGGCCTCCCGCGGGATCCGCGACCCTCGGCGCGTCCTCCTCCTCTTGGCACCGCCGCGTCGATAACATCAGATGAGGGCTTAGCGTTCGGAAACAAAAGGGAGCGGTTAAGCGGGCGTTTAAGCCCTGGAGGCCGTCCAGCTCGCGGGGGGCGAGCAGCGGGCGCTGAGCGCCGCTCACAAGCAAACTTGGGAAGCGGTGTTGCCGCTCGCGGTGTGCGGCGTGCGGGTGTGCGCGGAGCAGATTGGCAGCCGCCTGTGCCCGCGGAGGCAGGCTGGGGGCCGCCGGGAGGCTGCTTTGGAGAGGAGCCAGTTGCTCTACGGGCTTGCTGCCACGAGGGGGGTTTATTATTATTTTTTCCCTCCCCCTCCCCGCGCCAGCCCCCGAACACGCACTAGCCGGCTGGCAGGAAGAGCGTGCTGAAAAGGATCTGACAGTTTGAACAACACTCGATGACTTAGTTTGTTTTCCCTGACTTTGCGCCAGCAAGCAGGTCTACGGATGAAAGACTTTATTAGGCTTTCAACGCCCCTGACACAGGTCTTTCTTTGACCTGGGGTACTCGAGAAGAAACGGAAACAACGGGTAACTTTCACGGAGCTGAAAGGCTGCCCGGAAGGGAGAAGGCGGCGTGCGAGCGGCCCCGGGAGGCGCAGGCCGCCTGCCAGGCGCGGCGCGGCCTGTGGTGAGGGGGGACGGCGGCCTCCGCTGGGCCCGGTGCTCCGGGGAGCCGTGCCGGCTCGCTGCGGCGTCGGAGACGGTCGTGGAGTAGCCGGCGGTCAGCTCTCGTGGTGTTGCCACGAGTTGGGAAGTGCAGGAAATTCGCACTTGCTCCCCAAACGCCCTCCGGCCGCTGGCACTTGGCTTGGACCTGAGAGCCGTGGAAGAGACACGAGCGCTGGTGGCATCCACAAGCAAAATGTAGGACAGGCGGATCCTCCTCCTGCCGCAGCGGGTGCCGGGGAGTCTGAAAAGGGTCAGAGCCGGTCCCGAGAATCGCCTAAATTATCCAGAGCTCCCGAAACCCCGGGGGCAGACGGAGAATTTCTCATTAACTGTGTGTGTGATGGATCCTCGAGGAGGCTGGCTGAGGGATGCTAACGAGAAACCAGGAATTAGGCTCTGCTCGTGAAAAACTAAACAAGCCCCTTGGTGAGGGAAGAGAGCATCCAAGAAACTGCAGGTGCTAAGAGGGAATAGCGGGATGGATGTTAAAAATAAGTAGTTGTACTTGAAGGAGTCCCCTGCTTGGAGAAGCCTTAAAGAAGAAGAGAGGGGGGGCTTTTTTTCCTTTAGTCTCATAGAAGGAAAAAGATGGCAGGCCAGGTTTGTGGAGCTGAAATAGTTTCACATAACCGGAGACCAGATGACTGAGAAACGAGTAATATGGATGCTGGCTTCTCGGTCTTGGAAGAGAATCACAGAAAATGGAGCTGCATCTATTTAAGCCGAGCTCGGCTGGGGAAGGAGTTTGCATGGTTACAAGCTGCAATGGAGACGGTTCTCCGGAGCTCCCAACAGGCCAGATCCTTCCTCCAACCAAAGCTGCCCGCCGCTGGCAGCAGAGCCCCCGACTCCGGCGGCTTTGGGAATGGCCCGTTGGTTGGTGGTGGGCACTCAAAATCCACGCGGGGAGCTTGGCTTTGCCTGCTGTCTCCATTTCCAGCCCCCAGCCGGACTGCTCGCCTCCTCCGTAAGCGGTTCGTCCGTGCAGCCACGTGGGTCTGGCCGCTCGTTACGCTCTTCGCCCAGTGCAGAAGCAACGCGTGGTCCTTCGCTCCGAGTCTGATGCTCAGTGTGAACTTCTGCTGCTGGGCAGCCGCGAGGAGGTTGACTCGGGCCAGCTTTGCTCCTGTCCCTGTTGTCCTGCGCCCCGCTGCTGCCTTCGTGTGCGCGTGTGCAGAGGCTGCATGCGCGTTTGCTCTTGTTTCCTTTCTATAGGACTGAATGTTCTGGGTGATCATGTTATTGTATGTGTCTGGTGAGCCATATGGAAGCTGTGAGGCTTCAGGAGTGCTTTGGGAATATAATGCCAGGAATTGATAATCTCAGCAGCTCTCCCGTATTGTCACATTGCCTTTGCTGCCATATCCACTTTGTCCCTTTACTCTGTTTGCACCCGTTGCCTGAGAAGCCTGCATTTCCCCGCCACCTTTGCATACAGTCTTCGTTCTTCCTGGCGTAGAAAGGCTTGGGGAACTGTTATTTGAGGCTCCTCACGATGAAGTAATGCTTCGGGGAGCCCGTTCTGCTGTCAGTCTGCCTGGGAGGGTCTGTAGCATTAAATAACCCAGCCTCTGCTCAGGAAGATGCAGGTTTTGCAGTGCTATTGTGCGGATAAAAGATGCATTGGGCTCGCTCTCTCTGTGAAACAGCCTTCAAGTGCCGTAGCGTTGCTCTGTCACCAACGTTATTCTGTGAGCTGGTTTTCTCTAGTTTTTGATTCCAACAAGTCAACTTGCAAGATGTACAAAGGGTCAAATTGCATCTCTGAGCACTAGCCTGGATTTCCTTCCTTCGGGACATCTGCGACTGCTGCTTTTTCCTCTTTCCGCACCTTTGGTTCTTCTGTCCTCCTTCCAGAAAACCCACTGTCAGTTGTTTAACAGTTTTGCTAGCAAATTGGGCAGTGGGCACTCTTCCATACTGTGTGTTTTTCTTCTCCTGCGTTTGAAGAGCCTGTTCTTTTCCTGCACCTGTGGAGCTTGTTAATCTGCAGAAGACTCAGTTCTTTGACTGCAGTCCAAGCCTGCACCATCTGAAGCAGACTGCCTCCTCCTGCCCTTTGGATAGGCCTGATCGTATCTTTTGGTCTGGCTCAGCCCTTCGTAAGCAAGGATGGCTTGGAAGAACTGGGGTTGGATCACATAAGAGGGATGGACAGCTTGAAAAATTATAATCTCCCCCCCCGCTTTGCTGAGGGGGGATGAAGGGGGGAAGACCATGCTCCTGGTCTCCTCTCTGCTTTCCTCGCAGGCAGACGTGACCTGCGAGAACGGCTGTACCGCAGAGAGCAGATTGCTAGCTTGGCTGGCATGGTTTTGAAGCAAAAATAAACCTCCTAAAAACAAAGCTGACATCTTTTTAAACCTAGAGCCTCAAAGTACTAAGAAGAAGAATAGCCAGTATGACTGATGATAAACTAAGCTGCCCTGGGGGTAACAGCGCAGTCTCCTCCAAGGTCCTTGTTAACCCGGGGGTTTATAACCCCCCCATTGGACCAGGACATCTCAGTGGCACGGCTGCTTTTAAGACTTGGTTTGTTTGATGATACCTGCCTGTGGCCCGGGTTTGGTCTGGAGCAGAGCGATGGAGGGTAGCTGCCTCCTCAGATGAAGGTCAGGAAGAGTGAGATCTGTGCGAGAAACCTTGAACCGGTTCAACCCTAAAGGCTTGAACTGCAGCCCGGTCCTGGCAGCGCCGGGCAGTGTCTAACCTGGCCCAGGCGCTCTGTGAAGCCTTTGAGCCCCTCGAGTTTCCTTAGCCCTGGGGATGTGTTTTGTGATCCCTGCGGCCTCCCTGTGCCACGCTGCGGATAAACGCCAGGCAGCTTTAGTGTTATGCACGGTGCACCCAGCTCGTCTCTCTACGGGCTGTTCATTTCCATATGAAACATTTCTTTAAATAGCAACAATTTCAGGGGCTGATTTTATCGTCCTTGCCATGGCTGCTCTCAGTTGTGGTGCCCTTTTGCATCTCCTGACTTATTTGTTTCTGTTGATCTTTGTGGTCCCATAATTGCTTCTTCCCCATCCATTTTTCACCCGAGAAGTCTCCCTGCGCGTTCCGGTCACAGACCTCTTTCCCGTTCCTGTCGGTAATGTGTGTCCCTGACCAAAGGTTTAGCTCGAGCGAGGGATGCTGTTCTTTAATATCCATCTCCCCGGAGCAGCACGAGGGCGTCCGTCCTGCTCCGAGGCGGCTGGCCGGGAGAGACCTTGTCCCGAGGTGCCCACGTGCACCCAGGGCTGCAAAACCAACCCGACCGCGGAAGAGGAGGAAGCCTAACACTGCGGGGGAAAATATTTATTTCGGAAGCAACACAGTTTGCAAAGCAAGACAAGCCAGTGAAGTGGGTATTCTGTTTGAATACTTTATTTTGGTGCCTCTAAGAGGATTGGTTTTAAATGAAAAGGTTTGTAAACAAACAGGTTTGTTTTTTCGGTAGCTCTCTTTGAACATACATCTTTTTTTTGATAATGAAACCGCTTTGTGCATATCCCCTTCCCTTAGTGCTATTTCAATTTCCTTTTAAATTTAAATTTCCCTTATAGGAAATAAGAACGCGCCTGATTATTTCTGAATAGCTTTTCTCTTAGTCCTTGCAAAGTTGTCCCTATATATTTTTTTTTTTAGGTTTCTCTTCTTTTCCCCAAATGTGTGTGCTGATATTCTGTGCTCTTTAATGTCTTCCAGGAGATTTCCATTCCCCGCATCAAGTCTTCCTAAATTGTCTCTTTAATCCCCAGGTTCTTAGTGCTTGGCAATGCTACTTGTTCTGAAGTGCTGTGATGGGAAGGTGGAGGGTTTTTTTTTTTTCCCCCTCATTAGCTGCTTTTAACATTCACCTCCTTTGTTTGTGTATCTTCTTTAGAAGATACCCTGCCTTTGTGGGCAGGGCTTTGCTCTTCTGAGGTGTTAATAAGCCTCTGGCAGAGACGACATCTGTGGCAGAGGACATTAAGTTCTGAAAACATACTTCTCGTGTGATGAGGCCCGTTACCTCATCTGAGCAGCAACTACTGCTTTTAAAGAGCAAGGACAAAGGAAACACTGGCTTAGGGCTGCTTCGTGGTGGCTTTTTCATATGTATCAAGACTCCAGCTCAAAGTGTTTGAACGGGAGGAGGGGGAAGAGACTGTAGAGGGGAGGAATATAGAGCAAAACTTGTGAAGGGGAAAAGGAAAAAGCAGAGAGTATTTAAAAATGCTGTGCATTGCCTTAAACCAACACCTAGTGAAGGATAAAGGCTTTGCAGAGTGTATACGTGATCCATCCATCTGTTCATCCCTTTTATCCAATCCTATAGTCACGCGTATCATGAGAGCGGTTCAGGCTTCGCCGTCGCGGGCGTGTCAGATGTTCCACGCCGAACGAGATCAAACCGGGGATTTGCAGCCTGTGGGATGCAAAAGATGTCGGAGGGATGCGTGCTCTTCCCTTCCCATATTGACAAATGGGAGGGGATTGCTTTTAGCGGGACGGTGCTGCATTGCCCCTACGACAGGCTGTTAAAGGTCGAATTACCACCTCGCTGCTGCCGGGTGTAACCGAGTCGCTGGATGCTGAGTGCATGGAGACCTTGTGCCTCCCTCTTGACATGGTGTCCTGGTAAAGCAGCTCTTCTGTTAGCCCTTAAACATTGCGGGGCAGAATGAGGGCTGGCTCTAGCTCTGAATCCCATGGGAAAGATTTTCTCTCCGCCCCCCTCCCACCCTTTGAATTCCTATGTTTAACTGAAGACATTTTTTCAGTATTCTCGTTATTGCAATGTTGTACCTCAAGAGGTTGTAATGGAAACGGTGATGTGCCTGCTGGTCTGCAGAAATCAGTCCGATATAATATACCAAGTGACATATTCCAGGCTATTTTTAAATGAAGATACCAATTATTTGGTAGTTAGTTGACACCTCATTGGCAATCAAATAGTTCTGTTGTAGCATTTTCATGGCTGTTGGTATCCTGGAAGCTGAATAAAGCAAGGTGGTTCAGTGCACAAGGTGCACGTCTTGCTCTTCCCATCTCTGGCTGTTGGTGCAGGGAGGAGAAGTCCTTTCCCCAAACCGGGGAGCTGACAGCAGTTTTTTCTGCCATCATGCCTGAAATGGTGCATGGTGTTACGCGGCTCTTGGTGGCAGTGGAGGCGATGGACTGTGCGACCTCAACGCTCTGGTGGTGCTTCGCCCCGTAGCCGTCCTCCCCTGCCCGACCTGCCGCGCAGAGCCGCCCTGCCGAGCCCCGCGCGTGGCCGGGGAGCAGCAGAAGCCCTGGCCGGGGGGTTGCCGTCTCCTCCCCAAGGACACGTTTCCTGAAGTGTCTTTTCTGCGCTCCTGGAAGCCATCCAAACCTCTGTGTGAGCGCTGAAACGCGAAGCCGGCTGGCACGCGCTTTACCGCGGCACGAGGTGACTTCTGCGCCTGCAGATTGACGGTCTCTGCTGCCGGCATGACACGTCTCTGCGTGCTGTAGCCCTGGCACCGACCGGTGCCACGCACGCAGGCACCTCCTCTCGCGTTGCTCGCAGAAGCTCCTTCCCTTCCCTGCTCAGGAAAAGGAGCTATTTATGGAGCCGGACAAGGTGACCTCCATATGGCAGCTTCTGCCACTCGCCGTGGGGACTCGAGCTAGGCACATGCTCCTTGGGCAAGGCAGAAAGACACTCGCCGGTACCGGCCGCGTGCAAGCGTACTTTGCTTTCAAAGCAGCAGAACGGTGTTTAAACAAAGGACAAAGTTTAAAAAAAAAAGAAAAAAAATCAAGAATGGGAAAGCAAAGCCTTCTGAATTCCCCTATGCAGCTCGGGGAAAACAGGATGCGTTTCTGCAGGCTGCATTTTTCTATAATATTCTAAAATTTTCATTTAGAATATTATCAAGGTAAATAGTATAAATATTCAATTAACTGCCCCTTCCAAATAACAGGCCAGCAACCAGCACCCCCCGGGAGAGAACTTAATTCCTCTACAATTATAGCTGTCTCTTCCTTTCTCTAATGTCTTTCCCCACTCTTCTTTCCCGTTCTGGGGGATCATACAGAAGCACTCTGTATTGGGGGCAGCTCTGCAGATGCTTAAAACAGAAAGGTGACCCACACCTTTACAGAAGCGGAGGGGCTGCGGGGAAGCAGGGAGAGGACGAGGAGCAGGGCGGGAGGGTGCAGGAGCTCGCTGCCGCCTTCCACGGGCTCCCGCGTGGAGTCCAGCCGTGCTGACGCAGGGGGAGGCTTGGGCTGCCTCGCGTCTGCGGGTCGGTGTGATTTGACCGGGCATCTGTGAAGTCGCACAGTGACGAAAGCTGGGCAGGGAAAGGAGCTTCCCACCTAACAGAAAACGTCCCTTCCCTGCAGTTTCAGACGACTAGAACAGGCTGCCGCCGTGCTTTGTGTGATGTCCTAGCAAACGCAGAAGAGACCGAGTGCCACCATCTTCATGCCAAATTCTGCTGTTTGACTTGTGTGGGGCAACTCTTGGTTTGAGTGGAGGCGCGCAGGTTTAGCAAACAGCCAGTATTTTTCTTGTAAGTGCATCTAAATAGTAACTGTCAAAATTGCAGTAACAACATTGCCATTTTCGTGGCCGGTCGCTCTTCGTTGCACCAGAGCTGAGAGGTTCTGTGCTGCAGCAGGGCTAGTTTTCACTTGCGGCCCTGACTTCCCACAGCTGCCGCAGAGCCGGTTCGGTGGGGCAGGCTTTCGGCGGAGGCGTTGCACGCTGGATGGAAGATCACGGCTGTGCAGAATAGCTGCAGGGCGTACGTGCAGTCCGTACAGCGAGGAGCAGCAAATCCTCTCTGCAAACCATTGCCTCCCGCTGGCTTCCCGAAGGCGACGGGCTCGGCCGTGCGCGGGTTCCCGAGCATGGAAACCTGCTCTCGGGGTGGCAGCAGGACGCGGGCAGCATCAGGAGGAAAAGATCTTGTCTCACTATTTGCAGTAATTCACATTTAGAGCTGCTTGAATAATTCATGGTAGATCTTAACTATTTCTTTACATCTGATACTTATGCAAAGGTAATTTTTCTCATTATCTGACTAGCCCTGCTTTATGTGGTTTAGATAATAGATAATAATAGCAGTAAACTTACAAGAAGGGTGTTCTCCTTTTAATGCTGAATAAGGAACTATACTGAAATGAGGAAAACAGTACCAGCCCAGCAGTTTCTCTGTTCCATTGAATGACAGAAGAGAAGCATTCAAATGTTTTCTCTAGCCCTTCCTGCTCCGCGTCTCGCTAGCGTGCTCTCCAAAAGCACGTGTCCTCGTAAATCCCTTCCTTCTGCAGGCAGCGAGCAGAGTAAACACAATGGATATGTATTTTGCTGCCAGCAGGAATCTGTGGGCATAGATCTGCACAGGCTTTCGCGAGGCATACGTACATTAAAACTATTGAAGAGTTTGTTTTAAAAGATGCATTAAAATCTGCATTTCTGCTGATGCACAAGCTGATATTCTGTGTTATAAACTGGAATATCTCGTTTCAAATGTGCCTGGCTCTCCGGATGGTGTTGCAGCGCACTCTGTGCGGATGCATGTGAAAATCCCCCATTTCACTAATGGCAGCCACCGCTCTGCTCTTGCTGCCTGTGCTCTTGCTGGTTGGGTCGTGCTTGCGGTGAACACGGCAGAGCCCCTACCTGGAGGGACTGTGAGTGCTGTGATTTTTCAGCCTCTAAATGTCGATTCTGGGTGTTTCGTTAGAGCAGCCCCGTTAGGAAACTGTTCCCCAGGGACGTGATCCAATGTCTATTGCAAGGAGAAAACCCCAAACCTCCCATTGACATCAATTTTAGTAAGCTTTGCATGAACCCTTAAGTGCTATTCCATTCAGCACGTTTTTGTTTTCCTCTTCTGAATTACTTCTTTCCTTTCTTTCTTTCCCACCTCCCTCCCCTTTCAGAAGCCAAGTCCCCAGGTCGCAGTGGGATCCTGCTTTCCATGCTGGGCAGCCTTGATCTGCAGCGGGAAATTTCCTGTAGAGCACAAACACATCTGGAGGATGCTCACTGCCCTGCGTGACCCGCGGGCTGTTACTTGCTTGCATAATTTTTTTTTTCATTGGGATTTATATCTAAAAGCATCTCTGCTAAGCTCTAGATGCTCGCTAACCCTGCCCGGCAGCCTGCCAATTCCAACCAGCCAAAAATATATCACCTTACTTGGCTTGTGGGCATTTTTGTCTCTTTAAAAGTTAATCCAGCTCTAAGCCGGATTAACAGTGGAACATCCCTTTAACCAAAGGCACGTAAGGTCAAGGCAGAGCGCTGGGGGGGTAGTCCAGGCTGGTAGCCACAGATTTTCTTTTTTTCTTCTTTCTCCCCCTTGAAATAGGACCTGAAATGATTTGTTTTAGCAGTATTTTACTGCTGGACTGAGGAAGGAATAGATGAGGGGGAATAGGGCTGGGCTCAAGGAGGACAAGGCAACCCGAGCAATGGGTGCTGGTGGGATACAGACAAGCAGATACCTAAAGGGGGAGAAGGACGACTAGAAAAGCAGCAGCCCTTCAGGAGGGGAGAGAGGATGCGACGAATTCATTGCAAAGATTAAACGGAGGCGAGCTGCCACGAGGACGCCTTTCAAGATGCCAGAGCGACAGCAAGCGCGCTCACGCTGCGCTCTCGTGGTCGGTGTCGTCACCGGGGTACTTTGATGTGTTCGCTGCTCCTTGTAAATCACAGCTGTCTGTCATTTATTCTGCAGCATTACATAATGCGTCGTTAAGATCACTGGCTGTGCACCCTCGGAGCAGCAAAACGCTTCTCTCTGTTACCCCCTGAATAAAGGAGACACGCAGAGATCTCAGGTTCTCCCCTCCCACTTTCCCTTCAGAGCCTTAAAAAAAAAAAAAAAATTGGGGCCCCGGGCTTTGCTTTCACGCGGAGCCACTTCCCTCCGTTGCAACGTGACGGGGATCAGTCGAATTGCCCAGGGCTCGGAAAGCGCGTGAGAGCGGTGTCGGCCTCGCCAATGTGGTGGCACGAAGGCTGGCGTCTCTGCCTCCTCGGGAAGCGGGGCGCGTTGTCTTTCGATCCGGCGGTACGTGCGTTAAACCAGCGGAGAGCCCGGGCTGCTGCTCCCGAAGTCCACGGGAAATTGAGGCAGCTTGAAGTCTGCAGTTTGGGGGCCCTTATTTTGCTTTTGAAACATCCTTCTCCTACTTTTCCTCTCTTGAAGCCTAGAAATCAATGCTTTTAAAAGCTCCCTGACGTACACGTTTCTGCTCTTCCCTTTTTTCTCCTTCCCTCCGGTGAGAGCCGCTGCTGAGGCCGGAGCGGTGCAGAGGCGCCGTGGCCAGGACAGGAGGGACCCGGGGCGATGGCAGCGCTCGGGGCACAGCGATGCCTTCCCGGGGGTGCCATGGGGCGGCCGCTTTGCTCCCTGACCTGTAGCCACTTGGAGGCTAAAGGCTCCATCTGGCCCTGAGATACCTGGATGGATGCAAGGCTTGAACCCAGCAGGCAGGTGTAAATCAGAGCTTGGTTAGCCTTAGTCTGGGGAGAAAAAGTCTAATTTTGTCCTGCTTTCTCTGCTGAAGCTGATTTCGTTCATTCCCTCAGAGTCTCCTCAGCAGAGCCTTTCAGCCGTTTGGTGCATTAATACGGCTATAAAGAGCAAACAACATAACGGCAACACGCTGTAAATTCCTTCTAGCGGGGAATTTACCTTTCTCTTCCCACCGCTCGCAGGAGCGTCGGTGGCTGGCTGAGAGGTCTAACCGTGCGCTCAAACTCTTAGCAAGCAGTGAAAGACCTCCGTTTTGGGGATTGTATGTTCTAAACTGTCATATTGCAAGATTTGGATTTGAGTGTGAAATACCTTCTAGCTTGGGCTCTTCTGCAGGAATTGTCTGAAACGCGTGGGCGGTATAGAGATCTATCTGTGTATATGCATATGCGTATATTCCTATGGAAGCATATGTTATTGAACATCTCAGCATATTTATCAATGATGGATGAATCACTGATATTTTTAATATAAAGTCCCCCAAATACTAAACTGATCGTGTTGCACAGCCTGGTCATGGACAGTGCTGCACAGAGGGCATTAACCGGGCCAAGTGCTGCTTTGTTACCTATAACAACCCATGTTATAAGATACATTAGCTGTAAATTCTTAACAGATGGGGCTATAACAAGCTGCTAGGGATCTAGCATCTCCTGTGCTGTGGGGATACACTGCTGAAATGCTGCCGCGTGGCTGTCTGAGCCCTAACGAAGTTGAGACGAGCTGGTGGAGGAGGCTGTCATCTGTCTAGGTGTTGATGTCCTCCTCATCGCGGAGAGATCCAGTCAAGCAGTTGACCCCTTGTTAAAAGCACTCAGCTCGTCTGCATATTTATGGCAACAAGAACGCTGCGACAAGAATTTCCTCTTGTTAAACACGTGCCTTCGGTGTCCTGAACAACTCAGAAGCGATTTGGAGATGTTGGAGAGGGCGCGATGTAGAGAGAGGTCTTCAGGCAGGCCCCGCGCGTCCTTGGTGCGTCACACCAACCCTCCTGCGTGATTCCTTTCCATCTTTTCAGGTGATGGAGTCCTGTTTTGAGCAGATGAGACTTTACACAAAACAAGACTGTGCCTGCGGCTGTGTCTATTTGAGTTATCCCGCGCTTTGCGTGCGCATGCAGACCGCTGGGGTCATGCAGGCGGTTACGTGAGTGTATGGAGGTGGAAATACGTATGCAGGCATATAAAAATGCATTCATATATTTCCATTTAGCCGGGAAGAATTGGAGAGTGGTGCGTTTTTCTGGAAAAGGAGGTTGATCTGCAACTTTTCAAAATGACGAAATAACTAAACGCACACACAGGACTGTTTTTGCAGAGGTGATACATTTCTCACCTGCATCCCTACGTAACCCCTTGAAACAATGCTACTTAAAAGCAACCTCTATGTATGGAGAATGCACTCCTATCTGCATTGTGCTCGATAAGACAATAAACATGCTTTTTTTAAGCTTTTAGCCTTGATCTCGTGCCCCCCCGAACAATGGGAGGTCTTTTCAAGGCCTCGGAAACCTTGGCTCCATAATCCTGTAGCGAACCGTGGGCTTCCCGGCAGGGTAACGGGGGCAGGACAGATGCTTGCGCGAGTGTTGGTGTCGGGACTGTGCCCTGTGCGAAGCGTTGGCTGTCGGGCGCCATCAGATTGAACTTGCTCTTAGCTGCGTTCAGAGTGCCCATGGAGAAGGGGCAGGCCCAGGAAATCGCCCGAGGGGATGGGGAGAGATATATATTTAAAATATATATATATGTTTTAACATAACACCTAATCAGCCTCTGGAGCACAATGCCACAAGAGTATAATGAGATTCAGAAAAGAGCCACCTCAAAGCAGGCTGAGCTTGTGCATGTAAAATGCATAAATATTTGTGGGGGGGTATGTATAGAAACACATGAATATAATAAAGTAGCTGGGGAAAGTATACTGAGAAATGCTTTAAGAAAAAGATAATTCAAATGAATTCAGTATAGCTGATATATACATATTTTTTAAGTGATCTTCTGGATCTTCAAGATGTCCTTGTTTATTTTCTTTGATTGTGCTTTGATTTAAAATTCTAGGCTCATTAAATGCCATAAAAAGAAACATTTACATAATTTACAATCTCTTTATATGAACATTTTAATAAAAGAATACACCTTTAAATCAAATCACAAAGGCATATGACATCTTTGAAGGAGAAACTTATATTCCCAAACACAATAAACATTCTTCTATTACTATGTTAATTTGGAAAACAGGTCATGGGAAATTAAATTGCTTAAAATAGGTCACCAATTATAACTCTGCATTCTATTAAAGCAAATGCATCTCTGAAATCTTTATTAGTTTATTTTAATTAAAGTCAGAAAAATATTCAGTGTTAAATTATTGCCATTTGTATGTTTTACATTGATATGGACACACATTTATTATGCGGCGTAAAACGCTGCACCTCTTTTTCATTATGATGTATGTATTGTTCCCGGTTACTTTACCCATAAAGGAAGTCTGTAATAAACAATGTTGTGTTAAACGTAAAAGGAGGGAGAGCCCAAATAAACGGCCCAAATTTAATTTGATCATTTATGAAATGAAACAAAAGCAAATGCTACCTCTATCTGAAAAAATTATTGACCTTCTCGAAATTGTTAGGGTTTAGAAAAGGCCTGAATTTCATTTGTCAGGTGTTTTGTAGGCAGTATCACAGTTAATATTGTGTTTCCAGATTAAATACAGACTGAGAGGTATATTCCCCCTTGGAGCTGTCTCATCACGTTCATTAATACTACTGGTAATTATTGCACCAGCCTGGTGCTCGGGCCGTCCGCAGGCCGGAGCGCGGGCTTTGTAGGGACACCGGGAAGCAGCGTGTTGGATGTGCGGCAGAGAGGACATCAGCAACGGTGGCTGAGGACCACCAGACGCGTCTGCGTGGCTTCTTGAGGGCGTTAAGGAGCCGCTCGCCAGCCGCGGCCTGCTCCACCGCTGGTGGTGGCCGCCCGGCCCGGCTGGAGGAGGTCACCGCGGCTTCATGGAGCTGTGTGGAGACGATCCACCCAGGCCCTGCTACGCTGGCGCCGCGGACGGCGTTCCTCTGCAGTCAAATCATGATGGCGAGAGGCTTGGGCACCCCTAAGGACCAGAAATGAAATATAGCTACGTTTTTGGTGTTGGTTCAAGCTCAGCTTCTGGTGCTGAGAAGCTCGGGGCAGGCGCGGGGCTGCCTGGGCCTCCGGAGGGGGGAGCTGGCTTCCCCGGGGGGAGCCCGGAGCAGCGTAACCTCACCATTTCCCAAAGGATTAACATCAGCGGGCGCTCCTGCATGCTCGGTTTTGGACCGTTACGGTTTTCGGTCGTCTCAAGCGCAGGGCCGCTGGGGAAAGCGGACCAGTGGGACGCCTGCTCTGGTTTCGTCACACCTGCAGCTGGCTTGCGCACAAATTCTTTTCTTCTCTAGCTGCTCCAAGCACATAATGGTCCTTAAAAGAGGCTCAAGAGATCTTTAAGTCTAAGCAATAAAAGACCTATTACTTACCCAGGAGACCAACAACAGCTCTCGAGGGTGAACCCGCATTAATTATGGATTTGAGCGTTTGTGTTGTGCGTTCAGGCGGCGTACGTGTTATTCACCGACGGGCTCGTGACGGCCGGGACGCCGTGGCGATGATCTGGGGTAAACGCGGCTGTCCGAGGGCCGCCGGCGGAGCGCGAGGGCTCGTGCCCGTGGGCAGCTTTGCTTGGCCGTGGGGCGATGGAGATGCAACCAAAGCCAGCGGAAAGCCAGGTCCTTAGCTCGCTTTTTCAAGCCTCTCCTGGTCTCCTGTGCCAACACAGCGCTTCCCCCTTGCAGGAACAGCAGCGCTGTGCTGGATTATCCCCAGACGCCGTCGTCCCCTTTGGCAGCAGTGGGGACAGGGAGGGAATTGCCCCTGCTCCTGCACCTGGCAAGGGGCAGACGCAGAAATCCTGCTCAGAGCCCGGTCCCTGCCCCATCCCATCGCCTGGCATCGCTCCCGCGAACCTCCCTCGGGTAGAGGGAAAAGCCGCCCGCGTGTGAATCTGCCCCTTCCCTCGGAGGGGACTAAACGCGCTGCTGTAAACATGCACTAGATAGTTGCTAATAAAAATTATCCTCATAAAACTATGTGGCTATTATATCAGGTAGCAGTAAAATAAAACAAGTAGAGCTAAAAAAAAAATTAAGATGCATCAAGCGCTTTTGTTGATTCTCTTCTATATTAAAATTTGCTGAAGCTACATTAAAGTGTATTATTGCTTGTACAGAGCAGGGTATAAGCATTTCTTCATACTTTTCTTATTGCTGGAGGCACTTCCTTGTTTGGAATAAAGCTGTAACTTAACAAGTTATCATCTTTATTGATCATATTTATCATCTCTATTTATCTCTGTGGACCCGATATTCCTCCTCTTAAAGCCAGTGAGCGTTTTCAGTTTTACTTGTATTTTTGACTCAGCTGCGGTATTTGCACGGACATTGGGGTCTCTTTCCATAAGAGTTGCTTGTTATGAGTTAAGTGTAATGGGTTGCAGGATTGTATTCAAAGATGAGAACTACATTCTCTAAAGTGGTGAATCAAGAATATATTTCTTTTTGAGAAGCTCTAAAACATATGTCAATGTGTCACCACAATCAGTGGGGTTTAAACATGTGCTTAAAATTAAGAATCATCTCAAATGCGGATGGGTTTCAGTCTGTGCTTAAATGCTTTATTGGACTGTGGTTTAGATCTGCCAAATTTTACGCTGAGCTCATTAAAAATAATTTCCATGTATTTAACACAAAATACAATTAATTGAATGTGTTCAGCAAGTCTTCAGCTTCAATTTTATATTTTTGTAGGAAAGATCTTTGTTTTGTTTTAACTTACAGTGTATCAGCTCTTGTTTTGTTTTTGAATCTTGGTCTAAGCGCTTCAAAATGGAAAAGTTCAAATTATACAACTGTGCAAATAGCATTACTCTAATCTGCATAAAGATGGGTCCGGAAGAGCTGTGGTATTAGCAATTCATTAATATGCAATGAAAAGCTTATTTGCACTTTGTCTAAAAGTAACAGTAACTTCAGTTTTTCTCTCATCTGCATAAATGATACAGCACAAGACTAAACCACAGCAATGGTAGTCCTTAATAGGATAACCATTTAAAGATTTTATGTATAGGCTACTGAACTGTCCATTTAGGCACACTCAAGTTAACATACAATACACAGCTAGGATGATCATGTTAAGGAATGTGCTAATTTACTGAATCTAGTTTCCCAGGCACCATTTACAGGGGTCATTTTTCATGAACTGCTGCAGTCACTTAAATCATAATATTTCATAATAAACATCAAAGGCTACTGTATGGTGGGGATCATAAAAAGGCAACAAAGCTGCCCCATGCTTGTGTTTCCCTTCGGCTTGGACCACTGCCTGATCGCTCCTGATTTTCAATCATGAGAATTTTAAACATATTTACAGCTTCGTACCAGCATAGCTTGGCATGTAATCAGGCCTGATAAACCTACGTTAACGACCAAATGAGTCTTCCCTAGAGGTGTACCTGCCCTCTAGAAAATAAATTGTAGCCCACAGTAGATAAACATCCTCGTCTTCGCTAGCAGCGAGCCTGCTGATAAGAGTTGCTGGCGCAGATCTGGCAAAACCAGCCTCCAAAAGCTGCTCCCAGTGCCCTTCTCCCAAGCAATTTTTTTTGAATTGGGTTGATTGTGCTGCCAGAATTGATCCCGTTCACCAAAACATTTAATCACATGCTTAATTTTCATTTTAAACCTATACTTAAGTCGAGCTGACTTCCCTGGGGCTGCTCATTTGGTGCAAGTTGAGCATCCCACTGCTGCTCCGTGGCGGATGGGGAGAAAGGGCTCGGGGTGAAACAGCCTTTGGACGCAGGCAATGGGCACAGGGGGATGGTTCGAGGGCCTTCCTTTTTCCTTTCTTTTTAGCAGAAACACTATCATATTTTAAGCCTTTCCAACTTCTCCCTGAACTGTGAATTGCCTGCTGTAACATTTCTTGCCTTTTCTCTGGTGTTGGCCCCTGTGGTGGTCGCACCACTGGATCACAGGCCTTCTGCGCCTGTTCTGTTAGCATGGAAACGCAGCTCCTTTTAAATGAGACATCAATAACAAAAGAAATTGCATTGTGATCATCCTCAAAACACTTTCTCATGTGCATTTAAATGGTGAAACTTCAAGGAATTCCTAAATGTGTTGTCTGTTACCAATGCAGAGAGGCTTGTGAAAAGCCTGACTAGCAGCTCCCTCTTCCCTCCTCTCCTTCCCCTCCCTTGCTGCAGCAATATTTCAGCTTCAGAGCTTGATCCTGGCCACTGCTGGACACCCACAAAAATTAGAGACTTCAGTGCTAGTGAAGAGTGCGATTATTTTTTTTAAGCAAGCTTCTCCTCTCAGAAAGAATTTTTACTGATGCAGATCCATCGATTTTCGTGTGTTTGACTGCTGAGTTGCATGCAAGAGCATAATCAAGCCTAAATGTCTCTAACTTTTATAGTACTAGCAACCTCTCTGCAGATGAACTCTGATCTGAAATATTCATTTTGGTGGCACATCTTAATTGCATTGCAATTATTTTTGAAGTTACTCTGAGTGCTTTTCCTTTGCTGCCTCTACATTTTCCATAGACTCTTACAGCATTCTTTAAATCAAATGGTGCTCAGATACCATGGTGATGGTTGACCTTATTATTATGGGTGACCTCTTTCTTTTGGCCTCGGACAGCAATGGCTGACAATAGAGAAGAGCATTTGCTGTTTCTGTGTCAGAATACGCGGGCGTTTTACAGTCCGCGTGCAAGGTATTGGGTCTAGATTAAACGGTGGATTTTAAAGCATAAAGCACAAAGAATCAAAAAGTCAAATGTGTAAATGCCGTTATCAGAGGCTCAGCTGATTTCTTGACACTGCCATCAGCATCCCTGACATCATGAATTCCAGTTACAGGAAAAGCAGATTACACCATTTTTGCAGGGGTGGAATATGTATCTGCTGAGAAAGCAATCTGCTTTCCTGCCTCGGCTCTTTGTGCGTGCAAGCACGGGCTGGATGGGGAAGGGTTAGATATTCAAATCTTTTGCCTCAGTAGCATAAATGTCTTGATTTAGTCTTGTAGAAAAAAACACGATAGGAAATTCAGCCTGCAAACATGATCTCATAGGGGGGTCTGTCAATTCATTTTTCAAAATAATATATGTACGTGTACACACACACAAACACACGGAGAGATGTTTCCCTTTGGATTCCAAGATTTTCATTACTTTATGCACAACAGCCCTGGTCAAGCTCAGGAGAATAGACTGTAAAATGCTACAGTACAGATGGATCTATAAACTGAAACATCAATATTAAAAACAAAGCAAAAAATAATAATCTGAGTCAAACTTGTAATGATTTTATTTGACCGTGAATGTGGTTTGGAATCTGCAGCCTGAACCTTAGAGACTCTGAGCTGGAGAGCAACCGCCACGCGGGCTACCGGCAGCCAGCTACGCTCCTGCTCTGAATGTTTAAACATCCTCAAAACAGAATGAATTTTTCATCTATCACTTCGGCAAACAATCTGGCTCCTGTGTGCTGAGGGGATGAATAGCCACGCGTGTGGGATCTTAATGGGAAAGGACAAGAAAGCATGAAGTAATGCTTTTTAAAGCATGTGCGAGAGGAGCCCACCTCACCCGCGTTCCAGGAGTTAGATGTCAAGAATTGCATTTTGCAACAGTGTGACTTAATGAATTTCCCTTTGCCGCCTTGTGTGATGTTCTCTCCTACGCTGACAAAGGACTTCTCGCTTGGCATAGTTTCGGCTGCGGGATTTTTTCATTAGGTTTTGGAAGCTTCACCTGATTTACAGAGGCTGTGGCAACACCGCTTGAGCTAGTGCTGTCCTGGCTGGTGGTTGACGCCGCGTAGGGAGCTTGGATAGAGCACATCGTCGCATTCCTTCCTTCCTGCAAGGCTGCGATGGAGGAGTCCAAAGGATGGACCATCGCCCAGCTCCCTTCTGTTAGAGGAAGGCAGGCAAGAGGGAATATTTATAGAAATGAAAGTGGCTCTTCCCGATCCCTACCACGTTCCTCCCTTCTTTTTAATCCTTATTCTCCATGTTGATGACTAAGTATCTGCTCGAGTAGCTATTTGTGGCGTTCAGCTTGGCTTATAAAAGTAGCACATTTCCTATTTGTTTTATTTCTGTTCTGTGTTTATGCCGTCAAGGTTTTCAAGTGAATTTTTTCTTCCTAGCACACTGCATGCGTTGAAAGAACAGTTTCCAGAGCAAAGCGACCCCTCAAATCTGGTCCCTTTGTCCTATTCGAAAGTGCTTCGCACGCGCTGGTCCTCCTGCCGCCGCCGGCCCCTTTCATACGGTTTCAGGAGTCTTGCTGCAAGATCAGTTGTGGAGACTAGAAGTAACAAAGCTCCCAATCTGCAAATTAATTTTTCTTATACTGACTTTCACTCTGATGACACGTTTAAGGTAGAACAAATGAGCCATTCAATTAATACTAATATGCTATCCAGAGAAAAACATGCATTAGAACTAACGGAAAATAAGTTATTTTTTGCATAAAATTCTACAAAGAATTATTTTTAAACATTTTCTATGAAAACATTTCAGTTCTTGCTTTTTCTCCCCCCCCCCCCCTTCTCTCTTCAGGCAAAAATGGGTTCAGAAGAAAATAGAGATTCAGGGAGAAAAATGTTGAAACAGAAATACTGTGATAATTTTTCATTCAAAAATTACTTTTGTCAGAGATCCTTTCTTTTTGGAAAGGCCGTGCAGGAAATGCTTCAGCAGCTTTAACTTCTGCGCCGTGCCCCGTGGATGCAGAAGCTGGTTGATTTAGCACTGGGCAGCAGGGCCGGTGCTCTCAGCGTTAAAGCGCTGATTCTCCAACTGGTGCAGTTGAGGACAACAGCATTTTTTATAGTCTTACTTCGTAAAAGAGTTCAAGCTCTATTTTTTAACATTTTTTTTTACTGGTGTTGGGAAGACGAGGGCAAGGAAGCAGAGGCAGCCACATGGGAATCTTTTAGGTATTTTATACCGAGCTCTGTCTCAGGAGCATCATGTGGGAAGGCAGGCAGGGGAAAGAGGTCCTTTGCAACCCACTTGGTTTCCACCATCGGAACATGCCTAGCAATTTACGCCTGTTGCAGTGTGCAGTATGTGGCTTGAAAACACAGTCTCGGGCAAAAAGAGAGGAACTGATTTAAGGAACGGGATGATGACTATTTTGGTTCATTATATAAAGAGTTGCTCCATCATCCCGGCAGTGCCCACTGAAGCAAAACTGGATGGGGTGACCAGCAGCACCTTGGCTGCCTTCGCACCCCTGTAGGGTAGGGAGTCTGCAGCCTCAGCCAGCCAGCGCCTTGGAGAGCCACGGCCATGCCTTCCTCGGGAGATGCGAGCAGGAGACCTCAGCTTGGCCGAGGTTCCCAGTGGTTTACACTTGGAAATTGTAAATGGCAACGTTGTCTTCTCCTCTGGGTTCACGATCATGAGTCAGGCTGCAACTCACGCCATTGGCTTCAAAAGCCAGAGACTCTAACCTGAATGATTCTAGACGTTTCAGTCTCTTTTGGGTTGGGTCATAAGGCCACTTTTCGGAATAGTTAGGTCCAGGGAGAAATTTACTCATTTTTAACAAAGCTGGAAAGCTGAGATTCTCCCATAACAGCTTTCCAGGAGCTGGAGTTGGAAAATAGCGTGTGATGGTACGTTGCAGGAACACCTTGACTGTTTTCAGCAATGAATTGGCCGTAACTTGACTGTTGTTTGGCATATACAAGCATGCAGGAAGCAAGATGGTCGCTTGATCACGTCACATGATTGCACTTGATCATGTCACATGATTGCACTTGATCACGTCACATGATTGCTAGCTTGACCCCTGAGAGGGCGAATAAATGTTGTGTTTTGTAGTGGAGTTAACACCACCTCTATCCTCTTCGTATGTAACATGAAGTCTCCCTCATGGGTGAAGCTCTCTAAAAACAGATCTATCTGCTGGCAGGACCAGGCTGGCTGGGAGATGAGGTTAATGAGGGGAGACAGGGAGCCTTCAGCTCCAACTCCCCAAAGTACCGCCGACCCCTTGTCCTAAATGTTTACCAACGTCACGGTACCTGGGAAAGCCTCCGACGTTGTTTGTTCTCCCCACCGTGAGAACTTCCAAAGGTGACCAGAGCTCATAGCTTGGAAACAAAGCCGCTGTCTGACTGTTCCCTGGTGATTTCACTGGGAGTTTTGCTTTGGAAAGGAGAGCACGACAAGCTCTCATGGAGAGGCAGGACTGCGATGGTGGCGAGGGTTGCCCGGTCCGGAGAAGGGGCATGGATGCTGTTCACTGGAGCTCCGCACCGAGGGAGGTGGGCGAGGTGTTGTTCCGGCACCGGGGCTGATAAGGCCCCGTGAAGAAGTGCTGTAGGAGCACGGCGTTATGCCCATCTCCAGAGTAAAACAAGCGAGAGGCAGGGCTGGATGGAGGAAGCACGCGGGTAACGAGGGGAAGGCAGGCCCGGAGCACGCGGAGGCTGGCGCGTGGCGGGACCAGAGCAGCTCGAGCGATTCACTTTAATTAACAGCAGCCTCTGCGGCTGCTCCGGCTTGTGCCAACGGCTGCAGAGCGCTGCGTGGGCAGTAAAAGTTAATGGTACGCAGGGCTTTGCGGGAAGGGGTCCTGGAGCAGCGGAGGGAAGCTCGTCGCAGGAAAACGCGCTTTGCGCCTCTGTTTCTGCCCTCACGCTTTTAGCCTCAACGCTTGGGAGAAGGTTTGTGAGCCGAAAGCACATGCTGCAAAAACGCACTTGAAAAGCCAAGCACGTGCCGTCGGTATCCCTTCGTAGTTTCATCTTTGCGGTTTCCCAAATTTGCGCCGCAAGCCATTAACTGCCGACGAGCCGGAGCGAAGCGAGGAGGGATCTCCTCGGCGGGCCGTAGCTGGCCAGAATCAGGCGATGGCTTTGCCCCAGCCGCGCTGCCCTGGGTGATTTCCGACAGGACTCAGTGCAGTTGTCGGTATGTGTGGCGCATTAGTTAAGTTAATTACAACAGCACAGAGATTCATTGCAAATTGTTCCTAGTTAAAACTGAAAATTCACTGGAACAAGGAGTGCTAATTATATTCCACTTGTTACTGCTGTGTCTAGTTAATATTCCAACAGCTGCTTTGGCAAGATAATGATGGCTCCAGCAGAAATTACTGAACAAATAGATTTTTAAATCAGTAACAACATATTTACCAGGATTTTTTTTTCCTCTTCATACACAAAGTTAAGCCCTGCCAGAGTTGAGCATTCACATTCACTGAAAAGTAGAGATAAAAAAAAAATCAACATTGCCATTATTGTGTTAATTTGGCACACTAAAAAAAAAAAAGCTAAGCAAAAAAAAAATTGATAAATAAATGTTTCTATCGTCTTATAGGCATATAGCACTCTTCTCACATTCACAAAACCCAGTGTAGCTTTTTCACTGACCGTATTCAGTTAATTGCACAGTATCGTAAAAGGCAGCATCGAGCCCATCGTGAGCCCTGGATCCTGCTGCTGGGCCGTTTCGGTGCCGCGCGCGGGAAATTTGGCCGCGGTTCGCTCGGAGCTGCTCCGCGGTTTGTCACTGCTGAGCATGCAAATGGATTTTAAATTGCGGTTGCAGCAGCGCAGCTTTCCCCGGCCGTCCTCATTGCCGGTGTTGAGGCATTCGGCAGGGGCTCGGGAGCGACGGCTTCCAGCGCCTGCTTCTGGGACGAGGTTTCTTGAGCAACCTGGAGCGACGTTTTTCTTTTCCTGCAGACCTGTATGAAGCAGACAGATGTGCTGCACAAAATGTGGTGTCTGACGTAGGGCTTGGCCTGAGCTGGGGCATCGGACATATAGACGCAGGGAGCGCGCTGTGCCGTGGGCCACGCGCCTTCCCCGGCACAACATGGTCCCCAAGGAGGACCCAACCCAAAGCACGGTACAGTCAGTGCAGTGGATGGATTTGGGGGCTCTTAGTCTTTGCAGCCCAGGTCTTGCTGCTCCTCCACGTCCGAGCAGTGAGGTGAAGTGTTGGTGAGCGCTTGGGAGGCAGGGAAATCCTTCCATGAAAGCTGCAGACCCGTGAACACGGTGAAGGCAGGAGTGGCCTTCGCTGCCGGGCAGGAGGAGCTCCTTGGGGCAGGCCTTGAGCCCAGGTGTCTTAACCCACATCACACAGCGCAGGGACACTGCGTTTTAGGCAAACACTTCAAGTTGCATCTAAGGCACCAGGCCTTGGGAATGGAAACAAGCGGTACCCGTGTCCGAGAGGCTGGCGAGAGCTTCAGGCAGCGTCGGGGGTCCTGGAGGACTGGGGTTTTCTCACGGGCATCCCTGCCCGTGCGGGGGCCGGGAGCCTCCTGTGCCCGGGCGTGGGGGCCGGGACTGGCTTGGACCGCGAGCTGCATCCAAGGATGGTGCGTGGTTGCTTTTCAAGTCATTCACAGTGAAGCTGGACACACGCACGTGACAAGCCAGCTTCTGCTTCTCGTTATACCCAAGTGAGCTCATCTCACGTGTTTGCAGATTTTTATCAATAGCAAAGCACCTGCTACGCGGGGAGTGTGTCCCACCATCACTTCCACTTGCCTCTGAGCAGCCGAGGCGCGGGAAGGTGCGGCGAGCTGCCCGACGGCCCCCCGAGCCAGCGGCATAGCCAAGGGGAGAACGTGGTTCTGTCCCCCTCCGATCCGGTGCTCTCATCTCCGGATGGATGAGCTCGGTAGCCTGCGTGCATGCAAAGATGCAGGACATCTTTAATGAATGGTGAACAAGAAGTTCAGCTGGCGCTGGATGTTTAAAAGCAGAGGCAAAACAAACATGCTGGAGTGTCTGGGGTTCTTTTTAATGGATAGCACAGCTTCTGGTTTATTATTACTGCTATTACAGTTTGCAGCTGCAAAACGATCTGAAATTTCTATAGCAGCAGGCCTCTTCCTGCTGCTACGTGAACGTATATACTCGGTTGCATAAATCGACGCGCACCTCTCATCCAACCAGGCTGGAGCACTGGATCAAACCATTTTATAATTCATCTCCAAAAAAGGGGAAGAGAGACGCTTGAACGCCTAAGCGAACGGGGAGGGGTGTTGAGCAGGGCTGCCGCCGGGGGAGCCGTACTTTCCGAGGGATGGCGTACGGCACGGCTGTCCTGCTGGAATTACTGAGATTTTCAATTAGTTTTCTTTGGAGAGAGAATTTTCTTCCCACTTAGTCATAACACCAGGATGTGTTAAATAAATTCATTCTGGGTCGTTCCCTGTCTGGCAGAATAATTTGTTAAGCGAGGTGGGGGAAAAAATCTAGTTAGCAGCAATTGAACATAGGAAGTGGGGTGACCAGCAGCTCCGTGCTGCTGCGCCAACACTGATGTATGTCCTACGGTGTCGTACGGGAGGCTCCTAATTGCAATGCGAGTTTTGTGTAGTAACCCCCTGGGAGACGGGGAGAACGCAATTGCTTATCAGTTTATCATTACAACCTTTTATTAAGGTTTTTTTTAATTAAAATGGGGCGACAAATGTACACTTATCCCTATAAGCAATCTTATCTAGTGTGACTGCTGCTATATTAGTGGACTAAATCCTCTTGATTACGTTGGATGTGATCTTATGAAGTATGACAGCTTTACATATTAATAATAGGAACCAGCTGAATAGGCTGTCGCGTGACCCTCTTCTCCGTGACTCTCTACCAACACCGTTTTAATCTCTCTATCTCAGTCGCTTCCCAAGCAAAACCAAGCCCAAGCACCAAACGTGCGTTTGCTTTCGTGCACCCAGGTAGCCACACGCGTGCAAGCGAGAGGGCAAAACGAGAAAGCAGGCCTGTATGTTTGCACTGAAGGAGTACTCTGTATACCCAGCATTACCCTCCCTAACGTGGGTTTTATGTTATGTAGCTACATGCTTTTAGTGGAGTTATTTTTGATTACTGTTGCTCTAAGTGAGAAGAAAATGAACCTCTGCAGCAGGACAAGAGTGATGGTGGATAGCGAGAGGGTGGTGAGGGTTAGTTTTTTGCTTGCTTGCTTTGCCTTATTCTTGAATCAGGATCCGCTTTAAGACCGAGGGAAACCGGAGTTGCTCCGCAGCTCTTCAGCTGCTATAAATCAGTGGAGCTCCACTGCGGTGCTGAGGTCTGAGAGCCGTTCACTTCCGACGTAGATTTACAGAAAAAGGGGACATGCTGTCCTACCGTTTCCACCTTTCTTTCGCAGTCAGCGGCCCGCCTGGTGCTCCCTGCAGCATCGGTGCAGCCCGCTGAAGCTCGTGGAGTTATTCCAGCTCTGCAGCGGTGCAGGATGAAGCCGCGTGCTCCCCGGGAGCGTGTTCTGCCGCTCGCGGGAAGCTCTTAACATCTGCGCCTTTTATGACGAGCCAGCAGAATCCCTTCAGAGTCGGTGGGTTTTTATGGCAGACAAAAATCAAAGCACTCTCTGCAGGTTAAAATTTAGAAAATCCGAATGGAAAGGATGCGTGGCACGTGCTGTGAGGTTTAACGGTGGTGGTACCCTGGAGCCATAGATGGTGTGGCTGGCAGCAATCTCYGAAATCCCGCAGGCCAAGATCAAGCCCAGGAGAGTGCCAGGCACTCACAGCTTCTGTGATCGTACCTAAACTGAAGTCTGGCTATTCGCATTCACAACTTCACGTTGCAATATCGTTCCATCAAACTTTGAGTTTCCTGGTCGGTTATACCTTGTCTTCTAACTTTTATTCTCTTTCTTTGTTCCATTTTAGAAGGGTGGTGAATTACCATTTGTACATTGATTCTGTTTTTAATTGTTATTTCGAACCTCACTTCTTCACTGCTTTAGTAACAATATTTTATTAACTTCCAGCAACTAAAACAAGTAGCCCTTCCCTAGCTATTACAATGGTATTCCACATATAAATATATGATTTGTGTGATTCCTTTTGACTGGACAGGAGTTCAGAGTTTCTGTGGAGTAGCTGGAGGATCAGCATTGGCTTTTGTAGGCTAAGATAGATGAGCAGTGGGGTTTTTTTTCTGTGCAAGGAAAAAAATGTTCAAGGAAATGTGCTWAACAGCCCAGAGGAGGGAAAAAAGTAAATCAGTGCCCCAATACCCAGGGGACCTCAGAGTGCTGATGTCCAGTGGCTTGTGCAGCTCTTGGTGGGGCATTTTGTGACCGTGCAGCTTGCCTGGGCWATTCATAACCTGCCTGCACCAATGATCCGTCTTACAAGTTGCTGAGTGTTTGGACCTTTGGAAAGTGTAGCTACTTAGATAGTTGTCTAAAATATGGCACTGGAAAGCATTCAGTTATGAAAAAGTGGGTGTTAGCAATATATCTACTGTACTCAGATTTCGAAATATGCCTCTACCTTTGAAAAAAGCCATTATCAAAGTATAAAGGTCATTATAAATAATCATGTTCAAAGAAGTRTTTTTTCTGCTTGGCATAAAGTTGATTCAGGACCGAGGCTGTTTCCTTCCGTGCTCCTTCCCTGGCTTTAACAAATAACAGCCAAACGATTAATCTACGGGGCCTCGGATGCCCCAGCCAAGCAGTTGACGTGAGTGATGGTTATGGCCCCACGTAATACACAAGGATCATAAACAGTTAATCTTCACCAAAAGGGAGAGTGAAATATTGTTTGATATCATTTTTAATAAAGAGAATAAATTAGGCTTTAAATATCGTAGCACATCTTTAAATGCTGGTTACAGCTCGTGCACGCAGAGCAAATTAGCAACTGAATAAGTGAGTCAGGGGTTATCGGCTGAATTATTGCCTCCCGGTCCACTTTGCATTATAGTGGCCGTTGTGTCCATGGCAGCTCGCAGGCTGGCCACCTGCTTACGATGGCTCTGCAGATAGCCAGCTTTGTCTGCGGAATTAAAATGGTGCCTTTAATCTTGCCGTTAATTCCTAATTCCACTAGTAACATCGGTCACGTGAGGGAGATGGGCACTGTGCGCTTCTGTTTACTTAGTGGTATTTTAGGTTTTGATGATGTCTGATCTTCCCACGACGGTAAATTTAACTCTTCGGGTCTGGCCTGGAAATGCAACACGCGAGGTGACTTGTTGTTTGCTACGAATTTAACGTTGGCAAACTAAAAAGGAAGGGGTTAAAAGGAAAATGAGTGCACATGCCCCTTCCCTCTGGCTGTGCATCAGATTGGATTCTAAGAAAGATTGATGGTGGGCTTTAAAATTAATTGCAAGTGCAATTGTTATTATTAATCCACATGCATGTAGATCTAATAACRCCATGCAAGTCTGAGGAATAACTGCGCCACGAGAAGGTAAATTAGATGTAAATGCAAGTTTGGTTCTATTTATCAAATAGCGCCCACTTTTTTTGTAATACCACCTTCAAGAGAAAGAAATAGTCACTAGAGCGGTAGGTGCGATGAGGCTGATTATGCCGGGGGGCAAGGCGACCTGCGGGGACAACCGTTAGTGCCCCCACGAGAGCAGCTGAGCGAGGTGACGGTGTTGCTCCTTGCGCCGGGTGAGGGTCTGCTGCACGCTGCTCTCGTCCTCCTCGGGATCTCCCCGGTCTCGGGGCGCAGGGCAGCTCCGCGCCGGGCTCCGTGACTTGGTGGGGACCTGCTCCGAGCCCGGCACCCTCCCCCCGGGCCTCCTGGAAAAGCCTGGAAACCAGGAGTGACTTCTCCTGCATCCGAGTCGTGCTGGCGTCGAAGGTGAATCAGTTCCTGTGTTTCCTATTTCTGCTCTTCACGGGCCGTATGAATTATGCCAGCTGGAGCAGATTTCCAGAAATACACACATCTCTGCTGAAAAGAATCCTACATTTTGCTCTGCATGGTTAAAAAAGGGGCAGAACTTGAAAAGATCAGGAAAAAATAGAACCATAACAGTTTTCTTTGTCAAGAATTATTTGATCTTTTTATTTTTGAGGGGGAGGGGGAAATCCTAAACTTTGCATTTCAATGGATTTTTTTATTATTATAAATCCATCTGTGCGCACACAAAAAAGTCTTTTCTGCTCTGCACAAGGCACAATTTAAGGCAGCTTTCAGGAATAAAAGGCAGAAGAAATGTTATTGTTATTCCCAATATACAGATGTTTATTCTTATCTCCCCCCGCTTCCTTCCTTTATTTCTCCTACTGTCTTTTCGGTGACATCATAAGTGGGACTTGTCTCTCCATCGTCTCGCAGCGACTTTTGTTTGCTGGGACAGGAGCCTATTATGATGTCACATGCTGGAGCAGTAATGATCCCCCCTCGCCCGCGAGTCTTAATAGAAGACAATGAACGAAACCATATTGTTTTCTGCTGGCACCAAATAAAGGAAGCAAGGGAATCTGAAGGGGGAAAAAATTGCCCAAGAAAGGCAGTCACTCTGGCATTTTGCTTTCTAAATGAATGTTTGGGGTAAAGAGGGAGAGGGTTTCCACACTCAACAGACAAGGAAGGACGTTTTAATTGCTAGGTCAGACGCCAGGCTGAACGGCGCGTCAGGTGAAAGGGTCGGATTCTGCGCGGATCCGGGCACGGCTGGGGAAACGATCTCCGCTCCTTGCCTTGGGCTATCCAGCCGCTAAGGTCTGCCTTTGGCAGGAGGTGACATTTTGCAGAGTGAGTTTGTACTGCCCCAGCCAGATCCTGAAGTGCCTGGTGGGCTCCAGCCTCCCCAGCTGTGCTGAGCCTCCTCACAGCTGCAGGACGGGGGTTCAGAAACACGAGCCCCCCCCTCCTCTCCAGAGCAGGGAAGCTGGCACAGCCTTGGCCACTGCTCTTCTCGCAGTCAACAGACGGTGCCCAAGGGAACTTTTGAAAATCTTGGAAATGTTTTGCCGGTAACTTTTTCTTGGCACAGACAGGTATCCTTATTTGAATCTAGCTTTACTGCTGCTACGTGGACATAAGCTGGGTTACCTCCTCTCCAGGACGCTCTCTTCCCTGAATTTCCTCGAAGCAGTAAGGGAAGGCTCAAACCCTCGGAGCAGGAGCAAGTCCTGGAGGATGTGCCATCTCCGTAAGGGAATGTCCACCTTCAGACTTGGGATCCTGCAAAGGAGAATGAAAAAGATGAACATCTGGTTCATCTTCTAATTCACCTTACCTTCTCCCCCCTCCCTTTGGTCAGGCAGAGATGCTATCCTGAGAAAAAGAGGGTGATGCTCAGGAGGACAGTATTTTAGATAGGCAGGATTTTGTCTTCCTACGTGCAAGTAGACTAGAACTACTGAAAAAAAGCATTTCTTTCTTTTTTTGTACCTCATCTGTATATTGGGAGACAAGCAGATAATCCTCTTATTGTAACAGCGTGCAGCAAAGAAGGCAATATAATAATATCATAGTCAGAATTCAATGTTCTTCATACCAGTGCTGTCTCTTTGGGAGTTATTGTATCTCTAATGTGACTAATGTGTTATCTCTTTTTATCTCTGATTCTCAGACATATTGAGGTGCTTGAAAGGAAAGATAATGTATACAAAATAAATGTACATTAAATTAATACTGTGACACAAGAGCGAGCACTGAATTCCTTTTATGAAACAGAAGCCGTAGGAAGAAAGGCAGCATGTATGGAGCCAAATTTTCTAGGATATGCTTTGCTCCAGCTGGAGAGACCTTGTTGTGAGCAGGGCACCAGCTGGGAAGGAGCCATCTATGTTCTATTTCTGTGTCTGCCATCGACCTGCTCTATGACCCTACCTCATTTCTTTGTTTTCCCTCCCTATTTAAAAATATCTGCTCACCCAAATAGCAACTTTTTCCTCTTGTTCTTTTGGAGCATGGCTGGGTCATTGGCCCCTGGAGCCTCTCTACAGCCGCATGAAACAAATTCTGAGCAATAATGAAATCCCTTGATTTCAAGGTCTTTTGCACAGGACAACCTAGGCATCGCTCGTGCTCTCCTCAGCTATAGACTGCAAGGGCTGGACATCCTGGGGAGGGGGTGACAGCCCCTTCACCAGCAATCCTCGTTCTAATAGGAAATCTGTCCATGACCTGCAACCCTCAAAGCATTTTTTAAAGCTTTTCCCCCAAAAAATTCTAATAAAGCATAAATATTTACAACTTGTATTGATAATATCCTCCTAGGAAGCCTCATCAACACTGAAACTTGTCTCTTTGGGAAGGGTGATCCCAGAGGAATTGTTAAGGTACTATGTAAAATCCAGTAATGCAGCACTCTGATATGGGAACAGAGAAACATTTTCCAGTAAGTTGGCTGTGTACTTTCCTGAACGAAATGTTTAGCTCTGAGAGAAAGCGAGGTCTCTTGTCGTAGAAAGGTGATCTCTTCTAACATGGCCTTAGTGCTACTAGGACTGAATTATAGCAGATGCAAACCTTATGGCTAGGAGTATGTCGTGTGCTTTGGACAGAGTGACAGTGCACATTTCTGGCTAGGAGAAGATGGTCGCAGATGCTTTTCCAGAGGCAAAGCTCTGTGGAGTGAGACCTCTCTCTTTCCCCACAGATTATATTCCTCCCATCTCTGCCCACATCTAATAAATGACATTTTTATCCTCTTCATGCTTCCAGCCTGAATTGTGAACATGTTTTCAAGGGGTTGCCTTCCATTTGCAGTGGGAAGCTTTCTCTTTCTTGTGACACCACTGTTTTGGCCCATTTCCTATCCTAATACTCAGAAACTCTCCTTGTCCTGCTGACGATATGAGGAAAGGTACTGTTCCCTTGAATCTAGAAAAGGTAGGTGTCTTTGTGACATTTCAGTGAAGTCCTGCCTGAGCAAGCATGCTAAAGCAAGACCATCTAGTTCTGCCATCTCACAAGCTGAGAAGTCATCTTAGGAGGCGTAAATCCCTTGCAGGGAGAAAAAGGCATGCCGAGACTGGAGACTTTGATCACAAAGTCCAGTGATATGAAAGTATGGATGCGTTTAGTAGTCTGTGTGCAGTGCGTTCACCAGACATCTCCAAAAGTCTTCATGTCACAGGGCTGCCCCTTTTGCACGTAAAGCCTTCTTATTACTTTATACGTGCACATACATTATAAGTAGTGACAGCAGAAGTGATCTGAATTACTCTTAAAACAAGTCCTTTATCACTGGTGGCATAAATACAAAAGTCATTCATTGATTTTTGGACATGTTTTCTCATGGAAGATCTCTGCATACCCTGTCTGAATGCTGCACTCTTATTAATTCTGCAGTAGCCACATAGGATTGGAGTTTCAGACACTTGTGGTCTAGGTCAGACTTGCAGAAAAGTCCAGCTCCAAATCTGATACATTAATACAAATCTGATTTTGCAGAAGAGTTCCTGGCAGCTAGTGTGATTCTGCTGAAGTGCCCACCATGTAACCTGCACCCAGCACACTGAGTGCTTCTGAAAATCTGGATCTGCCAATGCACACCACATTTATTTGAACACCTGGGTGTCTCTGACTCCTAATTTTTGTAAAGACTGGATGGCAGTCTATCAGTGTCCTCATCCATTTTGTCTTTTCAGTTTGCTAAACAGGAATCAGTGCCTCCATCCTCTTTTCATCTGTAAACATGACACTTGGAGGCTCTTACAGACAAGAAGATCCTGGGTCGAAACTCCCTGATATGATACATGTTGGCCAGACAGAAAGGTAGAAGGCATTTTGGATGAAGGTAGATAGAAGGTGTTTTACTGGACCTTTTCAGAAAGTGTCATATCTAGTGTGACTGAAGTTTGAGGTACATTTGCCTTTTCTAGAGTGGTTCAGTCACTCATTTGTATCAGCTATGAACTGTGTCCTTAATTTCACTGAAGTGGAAAAGATGTTGCTAAGATCAGCTTTTGGTCCTGTATCATTAAGGCTTTTTTAAAAGCAATTAAATTACATTCTATTGTGAGAAAAGGTGTGCAGCAGAAATCACCCCTTAGTGGTGTTGTGGCACAATGATTAATGAGTACCTTTTTCCTCCCTCTGCCTCTTCAGAATGGTGCTGACTTTTGAAAAGGTGGGTTTTAGGCTGAGAAAAATATTGACTGAGGTCTTAGCAGTGGCAGTGACATTAGCATCTTATTAAATTGCCAATAACATTTCAACTAGACTCTTCTTTTAATTTGCTTTTGGTCAGCAGAGGAGTGACTGCAAGTGCGAGGTGTAGCCGAATGCTGCCTGTTGGGCGGTGGAGGAGGGAGACGTGTTTCTGTGTACCCGCACACGCAGGGCTGTCTGGGTGGCTGCTGTCGCCTGACGTCCCTGTAGTCAGCTCTCAGCCTGATCACACCGACGTTGCCAGAAAGTTGAAATAAGGGTAAGATCAGAATCACTGCTTTGGAGACCATGTGCCTCTTATTCTCCTCTGATATAAGGTTTCTCAGTTAAATTTAGCTGATATGAGCAAGCTGCTCGTGTTAAAACACTGGTGAAGACAAATTGCACCATAGATGGAGAAGACCAAAGCTAAACTATATGATCTCTCCCTTATTTAAAACTTGCTACCTTGATTTCTCTTTTCTCACATACTCCATATATCCAGGCCTCATGTTCAGATCAGTGGCTAAACCCAGAGCTGAGCCTAAATAAATTGTCTCTGCTCTTGTAGATTTGATCCAGTGGAGACTGTGACATTTAACTTTTCCTTATTGTAACTAAGGAAACTCCCACAAGCTGATGTCCTACCAAATGCCTTTTGTGCTCACACAGCTACAGAGTCTTGGCTCTGCGATAAGAACATTCCACCCTCGTCTTCAACTTCAGAGCCAGTTTTCAGGGCAAAGCATGGTTTCCAGATGCGTCTGTTCTAATCTGAACAGCTAGTAGAGCCTGACATTTGATTTTAAATTTGGTGTTCATGGAAATGAAGAGCAGAAAGCACTGTCCAGATCTGCTCCAGAGCAGAGATACAAGCTGCTTATATCTCAGTTCGATCTGCCTCAAAAACACCGTTGTTCTTCTAGTCCTGCATCTTTCCAGAAAGCCAATTTGTGGGTAAATTATGCGCTGGGATCAGAACATAACCCTTGGCCACTGTTTCAGACATTTATCCTCTCCTCGATCAAGTGATGCTGCTTGAAGACATTAACTTTCCCCGCTGTCTGTTACCAGCCCTGTGGGCAGAGGTGATGGTATGGTCCCTAATCCACTCCGGGCAAAACCAGGCGGGTTGKTCTGAGCTGCCAGTGAGTGCGGGTGGGAGATGGATGACTGCTCGGGACTGATTAGGGAGCGSTCGCACAGTCCTGGCTGTTGGCAGAGAGGAGGAAGAGCTGGAGGCTGGTAAAATCTTTGCGCGGTTCTGCAGTTTGCAAAAGGAACATCTTTTTGCACTCTGACTTGCTCTCTCAGCCACGTCTCCGTCCGTAAGGACGAGCTGCTGAATCGYGCTGCGCGTGGTGTAGGAGCCCGACACGAACTGCACAAACCCTGCGCTGCAATAGCCAGTGCCCGTGAACAGGTGAACGTGGCTTTCCAGGAAAATGCCCTGCAGTGAGTGCTTCTCAGAATCGTTTTACCTTCTCTCTCTTTACATTTTCTTCTCGAAATTAGAGAGGATATCTCAAGGACAGTCTCTGCAATGAGAATGAGAAGGGATTTTTTGTACRGGGAGTATGGATGGAGCTATCAGAATGATGTTGGGGCTTAAAGGGGGGTTAATGACTGTTTTGCTGTGGATGGTGGTGGACAAGRAAAGATATTCATGGGAGAGCAAGGGCACGCAAAATATCTAGCTATTAGTGARAGATCAGAAGAAAATGAAGAGCTTACGACAGTCTTTGTCTGGAAATGATATATGGCCTGTGGTTGAAGGCTGGCCCCTAGAGGTAGATGTATAGGGGACCAGTGGGTATTATCAAAATCTGGGGAAAGATATAAAAAAAAAATGGAGAAAAGAATAGACAACTAATGGTAGAGATTTATGGATCTGTTATGAGTCACATTGACCTTATGAACCACCTTTCTCTCTCCCCAACATCTTTGCCTTTCCCCTTGATGCCCTTTTGCTCATTATTAAAAATGCATGTTTCCATCCTCAGTTTTATATGTGGGAACACAGCGACAATCGGTCCCGTTAGTCTCTGGAGCTCTAGAGATACCAGCTGAAGGTTTGAGCAATGGACAGAGGAAGCCGAGTCCTTTCCTCGTCCAGATTACAGCTGTCAGTGCAATGCTAGAAACGTGGTCCCTCAGCAGGCAGCTCTTCCCTGGACCTGCTCRGGTCCTTTGTGCTTTGTTCTCGACCCTGAGGAAGTTGGAAAACCCAGTCTGRAACGCAACGTGGTCTGGGACAACAGGCATCCGTGTCTGCGCAGGGATGCCAAGCTGGGAGGTGTTATCTCCTGCCCATTCCTCGTTTTGCAGATGCCTTTCCCAAATGCTGGATTGGACGGCAATCCTGGAGGAGAGCAAGGGACAGGGGAGGGGTTTCCCRTTTGCAAACAGGAATGCAGAAAATGTGAGAACAAGTGCTATACTGGCAAGAGGCAGGAGGAGGGCGGGAATGAGGGAATGACTCGGATCCCTCAGACATGCAAAAGCACAGTAGAAACCTTGCTTGCAGCTGCTTTCCTTCAGGCAGGTAAAATATGGGGAATCTCCTACTTCCAGCTTGTATTTTTGAATTGYCTGTTGAGTAAATTGTGGTTTTCTATCCCCATTACTCTACTGGTAACTATCACTCATAACACAAATATACAAAATAAATTAATTTAAAAAAAAAAACTTGTAATGATTTTTCCCTGCTTAAGTTTTCAATTACATCAGCTATCTCATACTCATTAGAAAGACATGAGCCCATATTCATTAAATGCAAAACTAACTTTCCAACAGCAAAAAGGCTTGGGTGAAGAGGGTAATGATTTAATTTTCTTCATTTCAGAGAATTACATCTCTTATCCTGGGGCAATACRTCTGTAAATGCAGACAAAGTGCTGTTTCAGACTCTGTTTAAATTACTAATTTGGTGGAGTTACTTGGTGGAAAAGCCTGAGTAAGGTCCAGACTACCATTTTGTCTCTTACACTCGACTAAAGCAGACTAAATGCTAAAAATATTGAGGACTCCAGATAATATTYTCAGAAGTGACCATCTTCAGAAGAATATTTGTGCATATTCTTCATATTCATCCCTTCAAGTATTGGCCAGCATTTGTAAAGACACTTCTCTGCCTGAAAATCCATATAGTCGCCTGGTGCAATATTCAAAACTTCTCACATTTAAAGCCTGTTAAATTAGATATTTAGGATTTCAGAGATCTCACTGTGCCCATCTGCACCTTCAGGTGCCCAAAGAATTTAAAAATTAAAGTAAAAACACATCTCTCACTGCTTAGATGTGATCAGGCCTTGTTTGCATTAGAAGAAAGGACTTGGGTGGCAAGTTAACTTTTTCTTTTTTAAATTTCAGTGCTAGTGAACAAAGAAAATATAGCTATTTTTCTTTTCAAGATCTTCAAAATCTTGTGCTGGTTTCTGCACAGGAATAATGGACTTGACAAGTTCACAACGGGCAGAATTTTGCCTGTGAGAATGAAAAGCCCCGGTGGGAGCGGGTCGCGCTGGATCCCCCRGGGCCGCCGGCTCTGATGGATGCACCAGCCTGAGCTGCATCAGGCGCTTGGGTTTTGTAGGCAAAGTTGGCCGTGGAGCTGAATGGCAGTTAATCATAAATATCCAAATATAACAACAAATTCCATACTTTATTTCCACCTTTATATTTCAAAACAAAAATCATGAGCTGTGTACTTGGTCTTTTCCCAAGAATGTGAGCAAATATATCCTCCCTCTTCCCTGTTTCTCATTTTTYGAAATGTCTTAAATAGAGCCAGTAGGAATGGCGTTTTTCAGTCGCTTTGCCGTGACCATTAGCGTTGTTCATTAGAAGGTGAAAGTGGTCATACAGTACACCAAGGAGAAATGTCAAAAAAATCTGCTCATTCTGCTCTTGATAAATCTTGCCCCAAGTCTTGAGCATGAGTTTCTGTCTTCTGGATGTCAGTAGAGCGGATTTATGCGGGAAACGACAAAAAAAAAAAAAAGGCAGAAATACACATCTCTAGTGCAACTGATTTGTTAGAAAAATGATTTGTTTGGTTAAAAAAAAAGTTAATTGTTTGCACACAACCTTTAGTTGCGTGTATCACTTTTTATCCTCAAGGATACTTAAGGTATAGAAAGATACTTTGGAAAGAGATGCCCAAAGCTGGTGCCGGTGTACTYGCCTGTTCGGGTAATAGAGTGTGACACAGGGAGACTGAACGATTGCGTTGCTAGAAAATACGTTTTTATCAGTAAGTACCGCAGATGCAGGAAGCACTGATTTAAGCATGGGCCAGAATAGCTGGTCAGGTTAATGGGAAAACCCGAAATTTCAAAATTCTTAATGATTTTAAATATTTTTTTATTCCTTTGAAAATGTGCATTAGGCTTTTATAAGAGATATTAGAATGGTTACTGTTTTTTCTTTTAATAGACTGAGTCATATMATTAACTGAAGCAAAAAGTTTCACATCACAATTATTTCTTAAAAAAGTGTCCCGTGTCACAAAGTCATGCTAAACCGCTGCTTGTGCTCAGACACAGCTCTTCCATCAGAGCCGTTTGGACCAGACTCTTCCCACCTCAGCTCCCCCTGGAGCTCTCCTCTTCTCCATCCCCTGTCCAAAATAATTAAACAGCTGCATTTTTAATAACTGCTGATTCCACTCAGAGGCAGCTGCGTTTCACAGGTGGGAGAAGCCCTTCTTGCGCACGCTGCCGCTTGCAGAGCCGTGTTGGAAGTTTTGGTCTGGGGGTGCTACCTGGGTGAAATCTCGGCTGGCCTTTTTCTTATGTGGCCGTAAAGATAAAATAGCATCGTATCGCTCTAAGCCTGCCACGGGGCAAAGCAAGCCCGGCAGCGGGGCCAGGATTTGCTTTGCCTTGCACAAACCTCTGCAGACAACAGAAGTAAAGCCTTGCCCGCGTCCCCGGTGCCGTCCCAGGTTTCATCCGTTAAATGCGGCTAAACGAGGCCGTCTCTGCGCAGAGATGACTTCTTCAAGGCAGATCAGAGTGATTTCCCAAACAATTTGCTTGGTATTTTTTTTAGCTAAGATCATGTTTAAATTTAGAGCTGAGACGCTGAGTTTCAGCGACCTGGCCAGGTTTTGCTCCCGGGAAGGGAGCGCGTCGAGCGGAGGATGCTGTGCCACGCGGTAAGGGGATGCGGGGCATCCCGGGGAGCAGAGGATGGGCTGGGAGAGCCGGCTGCAGCTCCCTGCTCCCTCACAGCCGCCGGGGGGGTCGGGGAGCCCCGGCTGCCGGGTGTGAAATGCAGGTAGCAGCACAGTCTACAGCACCGTTCGTTCTCCTCGCTGTCGCATGGTGGGCGCGAGCCTCCGCAGTGGCAGTGCAAGCCGCGGGGAGCTGCAGCGAGCACGTTTTTGCCCCRTTTTGGACCCGAGATCGCATTTCGGTTGTGCTTATTTTGGGTTATTACTGCGCAATATAGCAGGGAGGGAGGATTCCCGGGGAAATCCTGCAGGACCGGACCAAATCGGCATCAGAAGAGCGCTGGGGTCGGAATTGCCCTATTTAATTCCGAGTAACTCCACTTGACCAGGCTGACTCCTGAGCTAGCTCCTGATTAACCCCGGGTATATTTAAGCGCGTAAAGGCTCAGCCCTGGCTCCCRCGGGGGACAGCAAGCTGGAGAGCTGCCCACAGGGCCGGGACCCCACGGGTGTCCCCGGGGTCGGCCAGACCCCTCGCCGTGCCGCTGCCAGCAGCTGCTGGGTATCCCAAATTAATGATGTCACGCGATCGCAGGAGCTACATGAGCGTGTTATGTTGGCACGTTGGGCTGGTTTTGCAGAAAAATCCCTCTCTCCGGCTCGTCCGAAGCGTCCTGCATGCTCTGAAGTGCGGTGATTTTTCTGTCGAACGTAAACCCCACTCTTGCAGCAATCAGCACGTCGTCGTTTGACAAGAAGCCCTGTTTTGAGTGAAAGAATGGAGTTAGGCAGGGTGTTTTTAAATAGCGCAGCAACGTATGCCGGAGAAAAAAAATTCCTGTAAATTATTTACACTATTTACACTGTTCTGCTGAACGGGATCTTCAAAAACACGTTTTTAAAAATGGCATTTTTTAAAGTGAGTGTTTTTGGAAGTTTCTGGGGAGCTGGTTAAATCCTGAAAATCCTGAAAACAACCTCGAAATGTGTCGCTGAACCTCTTTGCTGATTTTCGGACGGCGGGTGGCAGCCGGATGGGGACACGCAGCATCCCGGGGCCGGATCCCGCGCACCTGCGCGATGCCCAGCCGGGTCGGCTCGCTGGGGGCACCGAGCGGCCCGCGCACCGCCGCCGCCGCCTGACCCTTTGTTTGCGCGGTGTCTCGGTGGGTGACAGATGGTGATGCTGTCCGGGTGAATTTGTTACCTTCTCGCTGACATGCAATATGTCTGCGGCCTGACAGCGAGAGGAGAGGCTCCAGCTGTCCCTCCCGTAATTGACAGCGAGGAGCTGTTTTCACTTTTGACAGAGCTACGAAGCATTAGCATCAGACCGGCCGCGAGCAGGGGGTTTATTACTGTGTTTATCGTCCGCGAGCGGCAGCGTGCCGGGCGACGTCGCGGGCTTGCTGCAACTCGACGCCGGAGCCTCCCGTTTCCACCCGCTGCACTCTCCGGCGGGAGGAAAAGGACGGGAGCGGGGGCTCGAGCCCAAGATCCCTCCTCCGAAGCGGCGGGGAAAGCGGGAGAGGAAGGATTATCCTGGCATACCGCAAGCGCAGGAAGTAGGTTGCTGAGGTTAGTTGAAGGAGATGCTGCGATGTTTCTTGCATCCCTGGTTGCGTCTAAAGGCCTGCTGGAGTCACCACTCGCTGCCGGCGTTCGGATCGTACCCTCTGCTCTTTGGAAGAGAGAAATTCCTCCTGCCTTTCCGTGGGCTTTAGGTAGTGCTGGCTGGCGGCCTGGATGATTTACGGCTGTTGCGCTTCCCGTTCGCTCTTGCCGTCTTGCCCACCGCCCCGCGCCAGCGGCGCCTCTCCCGTCCCCGACGGACTCCGCGGGAACGTTCGCTCTGTAATAACTCCTTAATAAGATTGGGGGAGGAAAATCAACTCCGAGCACATAAGTCACAAAGACATCCCTGCAACACAGATCCCTTCCCAAATTAGATTCAGGCTGACCTAACCCAAAGGTTGGGTCTCATTGCAGATCTAACAGCAGCAAAGCTACTGAGACACGCAGTTACTTAAGGAAGAGCTGAATATTTCCAGTTAGTCCTGCGAGTTATACTTGCCGGTGTGAAAATCATGCACTGTTACACGGCTGAAACAATATTGGGGGAAAAAAGCCGTTGCCATGAAATTTATTGAGGGTTTTACCTGACCACAGCTGCCTGTTGTCCTCTTGTGTGTCTTCCAACTTGGTCCACGCTCTTGGGCCCACTTTTGTGTCTTCTGCGTTCATCTAGCGCCTGTATCGACGGGACGCTCGTCCTGTACCAGAGGCTGCTGCTGTCAGTGCCTGACATTTCGTGCTGGATTAAGGAAAGTCTAAGCATGAGGAAACAACTGCAGTCCAGCGAGGCGATCGCCAAAGGGAGGGTCCACCTGGCACCGTAACAGCCCGGCGCTGCACACTGCTGCGTTTTCTGGTGTGCGGAGCAGGGACGTTAGCAGAGATAGCGCATTCGTGCAGGTATCTGCAACAGGGAGGGCAGGAGCAATGAACGCTACATGCTGCACGAGCAAATTTACCTCTGCGGGAGGAACTGGGACTTCAGCTATTTCTGGCCACGGAGCATTCATTCAGTTCTCATTTCAGGCTATTTCAGAACTGGGTGTGATGTTTGGGCATTTAAATCCCGCTATTTTTATTGCATGTATGACTTCTAAACGTCCTGGCGAATTTTTAAAATTTCCAAAGTGATTTCTGCAGATTTCAAAGAAAAATAATATCAATAAATAAATTACAAGGGTTTGCAAATTCCTTCAAAGTTTATCGAACTGCAGTTCTGGATCTTGGCTTTAAAGAAAAATGTCTTCAGCTCTCGTGTCCGTGACTAGGTCGCTTGTGAAAACAAAACCACAAATTTAGAAACGCGGAAAGAATTCTGCAGCTCTGATTTAGTGTTACGCCAGGCATTTTAACAAGGGTTGCAATAACTCTTTGCCAGTTTCTTCGAACCAGGATTGCTTTTTAAGTCTCATTGAATAACTCTGTTGAAAGGTCCTCTTTTCAGAGGGTCTTAAATATGCATGGATAGCACTCCGCTGCTGAGGCTGTTTGTGCTGACTAAATTCTGCACTTATTGATCCGAGAGCGTGGTCCTGACCTCCGAGATTAGCTGGCTTGGGAGCAGCATCAGACTCCTAAGCTCATGTATCGGTGCTGACACAGTGCATGACAAAAACCCTTGCCAAGTTAGTGCTTCGCAGAAAGCCTGACTGCTCATCCCGTTTTGGGGCCAAAATTTTGACTCATATCTTGGCCTGGAGTTTGGAGGAGGATACGTTTTGACTCTTCGGTCTTTTCATTCTCTAATTCCTGAGATCCAAAGCGTTAGGCAGAAGAAGTGCACGTATCCCTATCTGCATATCCTTCTGTAGGTGGTTGTTTGTGTGTGCTCATGCACGGATGGACGAGCACGGCACATCTGGATTTAAGGGCTGAGGATGGAGCCCACCTGGAGATGCAGAGCTCCGGGAAAGCCTCCTGTCTGGTTTAAGAGCAAAGTAGATGGATGCCAGCAACGCATCTGCCTTGCCCCATAAAGCACACGTGTATCGTAAATGGGCTGTGTAGCGACTCCTCTCGTGGCGTTGCACCGGCCTGCGTTTCGGTGTCGCGGAGGCAGCAAATCCTGCAGCTTTCCGCTGCCTGCATGGTGCCCGTTACATGCTGTTATGAGCCGGTATTAAATTATTCCTGCTCCTTTCACTAACTTGATATGAACTGTATGTTCCTGATTTTGGTTGTGAGAAAGAGCGAGGGAGAGGGCACAGGACGGAGAGCGGGGAGGAATCCGCTGCGTAACCAGTATTTGTCAGAAACGGGGGTAATTGCTGCTCCTTGGTGTGATTTATTGAGGTAACAAAGGTTAATAACAATGCCACTCAGCCAGTTTATTCTATTCATTTTCGTGTCATTACCATGTATCAGGCACCGCGCGTGTTGCAGCTGGGGTAAGGACGGCGTCTCCCCGCGCTCCCGGGCTGGGGGGCTCCTGGAGAGATGCTCCTCTTCCTCCCCTTCACCAACCCCCTCGCTTAGGTGGCCAGCGGCTTGGAGCCGAGCTGGCGCGTGTCCGCCCGGGGCCGTCGGCGTGGGGTGAGCAGGGACCCAGGCTGTCCGGCTGCCGCAGGACCATCTCGCTCTCTAAAACTCAAGGGCCTGAAATTTTGGACAAATTGCAGAAGGAGCTGATGTGAGCAGAAGTTTCCGTGGGGCCATGATACTCGAGTGCTGCTTTCGTGGAAGCACACAGGAGCGAGGGCAAGGGCGGGCAGTGAGGGGGCGGAAAGCCGCCTGCGCTAGCAGATAACCCCGCGGGAGCGCAGGAGGGACGGGGCTTTCTGGGGGGAGAGATGGATAATGATGGAGCCGGAGCCGTCTGTCATGCAAATGTTGCGGAGGGAGGCGTATTCCTGGGCGAGCTCCCCGGGAGGCTCCAGGGGAGCCGCGAAGGCTTTGCAGTGCCTTGCTGCTGCTCAGGCCCCTGGGGCTCTGCCGGAGAAGACTCCTGCAAGGGCAGAAGAAGGAGGGGCACGAAGGGGAGCCGGGGAGATTGGAATTACTCTTATTTCATTTAGGGTTTGGCAAAAGCCAAAAACCACAACTGAAAAGTCTAAAAATTAAGGAGATTAGCACTTACTAATAAGAGTCTTTGTCCTTGGATGAGGCTGCCACGACCCTGACCCTCACCCTGGCTCCCCTCACCTACAGAGAGCTTGTACTTACCGTGTAGGGGTTTAAAACACAGGTTCCAAGCTGAACCTTCGTTTATCACCAGCTTTCACTGAAACCTTGTTGTCCCTGCCATGGTCTTTTATTGCAAACAGTTATTTTAAGTGATCACAGTATCTTTTCGGGGCTTGCAGAAAGAAGGCAGCAAGGCTTGGAAGCTCAATGGCAGTGCGATTCCCGGCTTTTCAGGAGCCGGGAGGTTGCTAGTCAGTGGTGTGCGAAGCATTGAAGGAGGTGCAAAGAGGGCTTAAATTTTCAGAGGTGCTCAACAACCACAGCTCCCAGCAAGTGCAAGCGTTTCCAGAAATCAAGTCAGTGCTGTAAGAAATACAGCAGACCTTTCTCCCCCCAGCACTGAGTATCAGCGCCTGCACGTGCTTCGGCCACGCGCGCAAACGTACCGATCCCCTCCCATGGGCCTGGCACAGACCTGTCCTTCTGCTAGCTTGCACCCAAATGCTTGGAGTCCTCAGAGCTCCAGAGCCTCAAAGTCCCCAGACAAATGGGAACGTGGGCTGCTCTTTGTGTGAGAGAGGGTTAAAGAAAACCCAACATCTTGCTACAGATCATCCCTCCCTTCCACCCACTTCGACGCTGGCAGTCTCACTCTGTTCTTTCATCCAAGTGGGCATCAGCACCAGCCCCATATTCATGAGTGTCAAGAGGTGTTGATGCACACTGCATACGGCATTCGGCTGCTTTTGCCCACCCCGGAGACTAAATGCCTCGCACCTCCACTCGGCTGCTGGGACTTGGCTGGCTTTCAGATTTTAATTTTTAGAAGGACTTTGAAATTTTTCCAGCTCGCTCTCTGCTGTTTTTTGCCACTTGCTCAGTTAGCTACCTGGGCTGCTTTGTTCTCAGAAATGCAATGATAAATTAGCGGTCATAAGCTATGGCAAACAGTGCTTTTATACGTTATTTTGACTAATCTCAGCTCCTGTTATAAGGTTTGAGAGAAACGGTAAAGGACAGCAGTGCCTCAAAGTATTAGATTGACAGGAGTGTCGATCTAATTGCTCCTGCTATCGTCTAAGGGAGAGGAGCTGGATAGAGCTAGCTGGAAAAGGGCAAAGAGGAGGAGAAGACTGCACCTCGTTGTCGTCAAGTCCTAGCGTCCATGGTAGACTATCCCGCTCGCTGTTGGCTCAGCCCACAGCTGCTGTAGAGAGATGGTTTTGCTCACAAATTTGCCTGCTGCAGGTTTCCAAAATATTCCTGTGAAAATTTTTGGTATTTTTAGCTAGTAGCTTGGCAGATACTCCAGCAAGGAGATCTGTGTTTCTTCAGGTTTCTAAGTTAGCTTGTTTAAACCTTAGTCCTTAAGTCTTTGCCTCTTTGGGATGGTGGCAGGCTTTGCATTCTCATACTTCATGGCTAGATCCAAAATTGTCTAGAGAATCAAGTTTTTAGCTCTTCTGATTAAAAAAAGCACCACACAATAGTTTCCAAATGGATTGCGTTGTGTACAGCACATGTCCAAGGTTCGTAACGCCAACCCATGAGCCCCTGGCACCTGAGGTCAGTGAGCAGACAGGCAGAAATGTGCTCACAAACCTCTCACTCATCCCTTGGTCTGAAGCAGAACTGCAAACTCGTGCTGCGTATACCTCAGTGTCAGACCTTTAAACCCCGATGGAGCCGTCTTCCAGGACTCGAATAGTAGGAAACAATCCTTGTGTTTCAGTGAAGTCAACTCTGAAGCCTAACACTGAGGGTTTGTATGGCACCGCAGTTAACTACTGCAGGTGGTCTGTGGGGAAGGGTCCCCAGCTTATTTTCTGCCTGTGGATTTGCTGGGATGATAGCAGGGCAAAGGGTGGAGGAAAACTTGCGGTGGTGGGAGGAGAGCATTTCTCAACTGCTCTCACTTCTGTCCCTGATGGGGAAAAGATCTCTTCCCTGGAGCACCTTTTCATGTTAGACGGTCCGTAGGAGGGTCCCAACCTTCACTGTCAGACTTAATGACATTATATAATGCCATTAAACCAGCCTGTGACGCACTAGGTGGGATTCAGTCGCCTAAAGATAGGTATCTCTTGCCCTTGGAGATGCCCGGAGGTGTCTCGCCTCCTCCAGCAGCCAGTGCTGCTGGGCGGAGGTTACTCATGGGCCCAGTGTCATATCTGGCAGTCCCTCGAGGACAACCCAGATACGCTGCAGAGACTGAAACAGCCCTAAGCCTGCGTGTTCAGGCAGCTAAGTCCCCCAGCTCTGAACCTGGGAGGACTGTGGAGCCGGCCCCTGGGGACCACCTCCTGTGCAAGAGGTGCTGCAGGGTGGGGGCTTCGGGGCCACCTTCCTCCCCTCTGCGTCGTGCTCACCCGGGGCAAACCCCCCATCTCATTTCCAGAGGACTGCAAGAGTATAAAGGTGGTGGAGGCGTTGCTTTCAAGAAATATCCTTGTAAAGTAATAAATCTGGGTGAAAAGGGGAGAAGCACAAACCGAGGGCAGTTTGGTCCCTTCCAGTGTCTTTTGCACCTTTGCGTATCCATTTCACCTGGACACCACTGTGCAACCTTTTCCTTTGTCCAGCGAAAGGAGAAATCCTTTCTTCTTTAGCCTCATGCCGACTCTTAGTCTAAAACACATCTGTGGACATACGTTTTCCTTTGCTCCAGCCAGGAACTCACTGATTGCCGTCTCCTGTTCCAGCTCCCGCAGCATCCGAAGGAATATCGGGGTGGAGCAGGATGCGTCTCTCTGACCCAGGCTCTGCTCGCAAACCTCCCGGCCCTCCCCCAGCTTGTCATATCAAGGTCCTTCTTTGTAGCAAGGTTAGGCTCTATATGTCTTAACCATATGCCCCAGGTGAGGCATTCATTAGCATTCACGATGCATTCAAGGAGACAAATGGGCAGGGGAGTGGGAGGTATTGCGATTCGTCTCAGCTGCTGCTTCCCCCGGCCCGGCGGGAGGGGCGAGCGCTGGGCCCCGGCCAGCCCCCGGCTTGGCTGGACCCTCGTGCCGGCGCCCGCCTTGCACCCGCCTTGCACCCGCCTTGCACGCGCCTTGCACGCCAGCGGGTGAGTGAGAGGTTCACAGCCGCCCGGACCGTCCGCCCGCACGAGTGCCCCGTCGGTTCATTTAACTCTGCGACATAAGCAGATTACCGAGGGAAATGGCGGAGGCATGAATCTGGCTTCTTGCTTTCTTTCCCCCCTTGGTGGTAGCACCTCGCTTCCCTCCCTGCTTCCCTTCCCATTTGTTCTGCACAAGCAGCGAGTCAGCTCAGTCCTCAGCTGTAATTCGTATCTGAGTGAGAGTTTGGGTCAAAATAAAGTCAAACAGGTATCACGTTTTTCACACCTTGTCCCAGGCTAACTGGGGGCCCGTGGCCCAGCTCTCTGCTCTCGGTCCCGCAGCAGGTCGGTACGGGCACGGGACAGCCCTCCTGCCCAGGGCAGCCGGTCTCGGTGACAGTGATTGTGGGTGAGTTTGATTTTCCGCCTTCTTTTGACTCGGGAATGACGCAAAGATTTCGGGCTGCCTCTAAGAGCGCATCTAGAACAAGCAGGTAATAGGCAGGACACTGGTAAAACGAGTTGTGATTTCTATCTAAGAAACCCCAGGATTGGGCCAAGCACTTGGATGGCAGGAATCTCTTACCTCTGATGGGAAAAACCCACCCAACCAGCGGGAGAAACAGAGCCTAAAGGGAGAGATTTTCTCAAAAAGCTCCTAAAGAGGCAGGAGCACAACACACTTTGTCTCTCTCCAGGACTTGAGCTCCCAGCTTTCTTGGGAGACGATCTTCAGACCTCCCTGAACTTTTAGCTTTGTCATTTCAGAATAACGTGGACTTTGGTCACTAATCCGGAGCCTGGAGTTCAGCCAAGTGGAGTTTCCCAGCCCGCCCGTCCCTCCCCGACGCGGGCCGCGCCGTGTGCTCACTCGTGTGCGGGTAGCACGATGTACGCGCAGAATTTCCCTAGCTGGACCCGTTTCGGTCCCCTGTGACAAAGCCCAGCCCCTGGAGCTGGAAAGTGCTGCTAACACTGCCACCTGCTAAACTGTCATCATTTCAGCAAATCTGCTGAGCAACTCTAGAAATGCAACCTTGGGAAAATTTTGGAAGTCTCATCTGAAATGTTTAGCCATAGACTCCTGGTCTCTCTGGGGCCCAAGCATCATCTGGGACCCCTCCATGGCGAGAGGAAGCTCTCAGGCTCCAGCTGTTTCCCCTCACGGCTGTGCTGGTGCGAAGATCTCGGAAAAAGCAGGCCATCATGTGCAAACACCATCGGATGAGCCTGACGGGGATGGGGGTGACTGGCGTGGTATTGACCCAGAGCCACAAAGCCACCGGCCTGGCCCAGCTCCCCACAGGTCCCAGCGGCAGGATGAGCTGCCAAAATGGGACGTTCACATCACGCACGCTGGCACGGCCTTCCCTGGACACAGCACACCCGAAAACCAAAGCAAACCCTCGCGATGCTGCCGTGCTCCCGAGGAGTTATCCTTCGGACAGCCAGTGGTGTTTCATAACACGTCTCTTAGAGCAGCAAGAAAATACCTGTGCATTTGTGTCCTGCTGAACGGGAGCAATACCGAAGCGTGCAGGGTCTGAGGAAGACTACGATAATGCAGCTCAGTGCCTGGCCCGCCGAACTTACAGGTGCCTCGTAGGGAGATTCACGAGCTGTTTGGCCAGGCTGGTGAACTTTGAATATCCTGTTTTTCCAAGGTCAGAATGGAGGTTTTCCTCCCTGATCCACAGAGATGCAGGAACAGGCACGCAGGGTTCGGCTCTCCCTTCCTCCTCTCCTGTCTGGCTGAGTCCTTTCTGTATGCCTAATCAGGCATATTTCCCCTCACCAGCAGCTTTAAAACACATTAGGCACCGCTGTCGTATACAGCCCCGTGCGCTGAAGGTGGAAGAGCGCATTAAGCCAGAAGCACATCAGCGATGGGTCCGTGGGGGTGCTTGTGCTTCCCTTCTGCCTGGGCTTTCTCTTTGAAGGTAGGAGCTGCCAACGAGGGGAGTCGCCTAGCAGGATTTTAGAAGTGGAGGTGATGCGTGGAAGCTTCAAGCTACCAAAAATGCCAGAAGGCGTCTATCCCCATCCCCTGGATCCGACCCGCGGGCTCTGCACCCACCAGCACCACGTGCCGGGACAGCTGAGCCCTGTGCAGGCATCTGGAGCCACATGTGGCTGCTCCCTGCGCAGGTCACCCCTGCACCTCATGCACAGCCTGCAGGGCATCATCTCCATCCCGCCTGAAAACTTGTGCATCTCTTTCTCACCATCATTGCCAAGATCTGCTGGCATAATATTATCTCTTCAGACTATAACCTAGAAACAGCCACATCCCACTCACTCTTTTCTTGCAGTCAAATCTTCCCTCACACACATTTCTGCATGAAACAAACTCCATGTCTGACCTGCAGAGAACTTTAAAGGCTTGGTGACTGCTCCTGTCTATAGGTCCCTGAGTAGCGTAAGGCTCTGGGCGTCCACCTGCCTCCCAGCCGCTGAAAGGCCGGCAAGGCCGGGAGCGAGCATTTCCTTTGCAGCGAGCAGAGCCGCTCTCCAAACAAACATCAAACCCGCGCTGTGTGGCCCCCTCATTAGCAGTCTAACATCAAGGACTTGCATGCGGCAAAATTAACTATTTTTTGTAGGATGTTTAACAAAAGAAGAGATACTAATGAGGTTAGTTAAAGGGTGGCCCTCTTTCATTAGCTCTGCTGGGCTAAGTCTGCCAGTGAGGAACTATCAAGAAGATTGCTTTTTTTAATTACTCTGTTAATTGATATAAAACAAAAAGGACGCAGATTAGTTGCATGCAATTAGCAAATTAATTCTTGGCAATTACAGACTTAATAATGGAGTACTTTTGCTGCTGTGTGTTGGATTCCGTGGCCTATATTCATTGCCTGTATGAGCTGAATAATTTATTTTTTATTTATTTTTAAAAAGGAACAAGAGTCAAATGTAGACATGCACATGTTTCTTTGGAATTCTCTGAATAGCTTGAGGGTGAAGATAAGGTGTATTTTTCACCTTTGACATAGAGGTGCCTCACAGCATCTGGGTTGTGTTGTTAATACCGAAGCGTAAGGCGATGGGATATCGGAGCTACCAGATAGATTTCTTCCTACCTAATTCTGACTCATGACTTCAGAGAGACAATAAGGCGTGTTAAAGTTAGTACAAGTTTCAGTATCTCCCTGAATGGGGCCAACGGGCAGGAACGTTGGAAATCAGGTCCTTAGGGTCTAACCGCAATCTAGGACTCTTCCCAGGCTGCAGCTCTGACGGAGCAAGTAGGCTGAAAAATACCCCAGTTCTCCTTGAGAAGTCACAGCTATGGGGTGGTTGCTCTTGAATGGTTACAGCAGGATAACGATGGCAGCAAATTCGCTTCGTGATGCATGGTTATAGCCCGGCAGTTCGAGGCTCCTGTCTTGCTCGGACACCCTCAGAAGAGGGCGAGGGTTGGCGGGTGGCGGGAAGCCTGTCTGTACCTGTCCATGGTGGAGGGAGAGATATATCGCCACGCAAGGAGTAGATTAGAGTGGATACTGCAATATGAAATTGTGCTGGGCTCCGGACTAGGTGGAGTTCATGTTATTTAGCATTCAGACTGAATGTCGCCAGAATGGCCACGCTGCCAAACTGTCTGTGGAGCCGTAATATTTGGGGAGAGAAGGAGAGGGCAGAAGAGGTACAAATGCTGCCTTTGCAATCTGCCCTTTGCAAAAAGCTGGGCATTTCCATGAACCGGAGCGACAAGGAGCCGGTTAACCGTGCCCGGGTGGGTCTCCTCGGGCCTCGGCTCTCCTCCCTCTCGTCTGTTGTCTCTCCTCCTGCGGCTCTTCTTTCCTGGTGAACCTGCAGAGCAGGCGATGGTTGTGTCTGCTGATTTGCCTGTGCTGATTTCCATTTTCCTTGTTTTCCCCGAGACCGAGTCCATGCGTCCTTGCAGGCTGATCACCGCCTGGCCGTGGCTGGGAGGAGAAAGGGAGGTGGAGGCCAAGCATGCCCACGCAGGAGTAGGGGCGGACGCATGTACGTGAAAGGTCTGTGCCTTGCCAGCGTGGTTTATTTACGGGTGAAATGGCAGTTGGGGCCAAAGGAGCCAATGTGTTTGAAAAGAAATGGGTGTGTATTCCCGGAGTGAGTGAAAGGAGCCCGGTCTGCGCTGCCAGCATGGGAGGTGCTTTGAAGCCCATCACCTCGCCACCGCTCAAGGGGCAGGTGTGAACCAAGCGCTCGTGATGGTCCCTGGCTGAACGTGCCCGGGTGCTACTCTGCTTGGGGGGGACGTTTCGAGGTGTTTCTGTACATGTACCGCTGCCGTGGTGAGGACAGGTTTTCCAAACCCAGCTGCCGAGGGCAGGACGAGGGCGCTTGTCCCTGGCACTTCCCCTCCGTGTCCGCAGGGCGCGGGAAGGAGCCGTCAGGAGCAGACGTGTCCAAGGTTGACTCATGCAGAAAGCTCAGCTCTAGAAACGCCGTGTTACCTGCCGAAGCGCCCCGCACTCGCCCCCGCGCGCGGCTGGGGCCTCCTGATGCTCCAGCCCAGCAAAACCCGCGTCCGGCCTCAACCCGCGGAGGGCTAGAGGGGAAGACGGATTTTCTCTCCGACCGTCGTCTGCTGGGGATCATGGTTTCGTTCTGCGTTTGGACAGTACCCAGCTCAGCCAGGGGCCGCGATGGGGGCTCCTGCTTCTCTTTTCAGTCCGCATAGCAGTTGGCATGGCTGATTCCTTATTCGATTTCTGAAACGTCAATGCAATGTCGCTGCAGCTCAGGTAGCAGGGAGGTAGCGAACAAAAGAAATCCACATCCAGCGTGATTAATTTACAAACTAAAATAGTAGCAATATATTCTGTGTGTTCCCCTGGCTTTGATCTCTCCCGTATGTATGATACGGTGCAGTTTCTCTGGTCAGCTGTCAAGCATGCAAAAGTGTCTTTTCTGGCAGTTGAGAGACCGCGTTCTGCTGGATAATTGCTTCGACTCCATGTATTAAAACAGCGAACGTATTCGCTGAAGACGTCATGATTGCAACTATTTCTTCCCACACAAGATCTTCCCTTGTAAAAGAGGGGGAGATGACATCCTTTGCGGAGAAGGGACATGCGTGTCGGTGGGCGACAAGAAGCCACGGGGCGTCTCTCGGTGCACACGGGCTTGCAAGGCTTCCCTGCAAGCGTGTGCGGCTTTCTGCAGCCGCGTGTCTCCCTTCAGCGATCTCAGAGCTTCCCAGGCTGAAATCTGCCTTCAAACCCTTACTCCTGTTTAATTTCATTGCTACTTTTAAACTCGTATTAACACTGGTTTTTTTCCTTTGTTCTTAAACAAGAAAATAAGCCAGCAGCCAAGAATTAGATGGTTCTCCCACAACTTTCCAAGCCCAAAGCTTATTTCTGAAGCCGCACTTTCCAGCAGCGGTTTCTCAAACTGTTGTTTAGCAATGGATTGCCAATTAGTTCAGACTTCAAGTACGAAGGGGCCCTGGCACCACGAGCGTTAAAATACAGGCAGACAGGGCCGATGTAAGCGAGCCGGTGAGCGCGGTGACCTTCCCGGGAAGGGCCCGGCTTGTCTGTGTTTCCACGCGGATGTAAAACCACCAGTTCAAGCATCATCTTTCCCCTCTGCGTGGAAATTTGGCCTCGGGAGGCTTTTTGGTGGAGGTTTTTGAGCAAGCGGCCGCGCTGGAAGGCCGCTGGCTACGTTGCGCTTTGATTTGGTGGCGCTTGCTCCTTGCTCCTCTCGCTCGGCTCCAGTGCACAGCGGAGCCCAGCGCTGCGCAGGATACGGCCCTCCCTTCCCACTTGTGCGCTCCATCTACGCAGGTTTTTCAAGGGGAATTATTCCACGTAGCTGTCCTCTTTTCACTCATTATTCCCTTCCTATCGAAATATGTGCCTTGCTTTAAATCCTCTTCTTTTTTTTTTAGATGAGACATCTTGTTTATTTTTTCCCCTGTCTCCCCCCCCTTTACTGCGGCTGCTTCTCCTGCTGGTGCTGCATTGCTGGCTGCCAGAGAAATGTTTTTCTTTCACTTTTATTGTAATTTATTGATTTTTTTCCCCCTTATGGGCTCATTTGATTTTACCAGATAAGGTAGTAGGCATTAATAAACATACTATGTACAGTCTATATTTAAGTTAAAATAATGAGGGCATGCACATGTCAAACACAGTCGGTTAGAATGTGAAAAGCCCCGAACCACAAAACAGAAGCCAGCAGACTAATCCGTCTAACCTAGCTCGCTCTTCCCACACATTCAAGGCTTTTTTTCTCACACTTCTGCGAGGGTCTGAATTCCCCTACTTCCACGGCTCTGCAGCCAGCCATCCGCCTGTTCCCGTGCTTGGGTGCTCCGTGTGTAAATGGATCGTAATGTACTGGGTTAAATCACTGCTTCCTCTAGAAAGGCTCTGGGAAGGAAAGCCGTGCGCATGCACTCCGAGGAGGCTCTTTCCCATAGTTTGCACTATATCCTCTATGCTTCTGGCTCTAGCCCTAAGTCCACCCCTCTCCCAAAACCCTTATTCCTTATATTACTTATATTTTCAAGGAAGCTGCAAGGAACCGGAGGAATTAGTTTCTCCTCCAGCCCTTCCTCAGCATAGCGTGGAGTCATGTCCTCCCTTGCCTTTGAGAAGGGCAGTTCCCCCACATGCAAAGATCTCCGTGTGATAATCTAGGAGGCTATATCTTCCCCATTACAGTTATTTCAGTCCTGACAATCTGAGATAATGATCACCCACAGATCTCATTGACTTCAGGGCTGTATGCACCGAGCTCTTACAAAATCCTTATTTTTTCTGGGCTAACTTCTGCTAAATCTCTGCCTCCTGCAATCTCTTATTAGCTATCTCTAGACTTTCAGAGACATCTATTCACAGGAAGCACTTCTGTTGGAAGCTAGCTCATTACAATGTCGTAGATTTGGGGGATTAATTTAAATGGGAAACCATTTAATTTAAATGAGAAACCAAAAAAGATTCCCGTGGATGGCGTCACCTTCATACGCAGTTGCCAAGCTGCAGCTCACTTGTGCTGCCCTTCCCTCTCAGCCCCGGTCTCTGGACGTGACATCAGCCGCGTGGGCAGCAGTGGTGATGTCGGGGTAGGAACCGCATCCCGTAGCGCCCGGCAATGTTCAGGGCAAAACCGTTGCACGAGGGGTTGTTGAGCTGCTGATCTCTGAGCTGGGAACAACACTTGCAGAGCAGACTGCTGCTCCTGGGCTGGGTCTCCTCAGCACTGTCATAGTAACAATTATTTATATGTTGTTTTTTCCAGAAATGTATTTTTTTCCCACTAACTAAAGCAAGACTAAAAAAAAAAGCAAAAACAAGCCAGCATTCAAAGTATCAGCATCTTTTTTGCAGATTCTTTTTCATATACACAAACCTTCAGGGACAGGGAGACGCATTTGCCAGTTCATCAAGATATGCATTAGTCTTCATAAGTATAGGTTCAGGATACTGTGTCAGATCCTCCAAGTTTTTCTTACACCTAAAACCATATTTCATCAATAAATGCACCATCTAGACAGTACACAGAACTAAAATTGGACCAGCAGCTGACAGCACAGAGACTGCGCTAGGGACAGTCGGAGCTGGCAGTATTTGCAAATTGAGTTAAAAGAAAAACACCCTTTTTCTTAACAGGGAAGGTCTGACACATTTTGTGGGGGTCAGGCAAAGAGGGATCCCTCCCCCCGCAAGCACTTACCAAATAGTTGCTCTTTAAACAGCTAGGCAGGTTTGGATTCAGGTATCCTAAAGCTCGCACAGCTCAATATTGTTATTTGCTTCTTCACAGTCAATAGGCAATCGTACATGACAACAAAATATTGTATCTCGCCTAGGGCGCTACATAGCCTTTTTCTTTAATGTGCCAGCACTGAGAAAAAAAGTTCCACAAGTTGTGCAGATCATTCCTGGTCAAACTAAAACTTCGCTGTAGCATGAAATGCAAAGTGGCACCTTAGCTGCAACTAATGGAGCTATCATGGTCCTAAAAGTAACTATTAGGGCACCTTAAAGGGATTCTTCTCTTCACATTAAGCCTCTCTGTCTTCCGGGGACATTTTTCATTGCTTGTCTCTTCGTCCCCGTTTGGAAGTGTTGTTCATCATCAGGCGCCAGGACTTCCAGGCATATCGGAGCATGCTTGGGGGAAGCTTGGACAATGCATCATTTCAGGTGAGGCTAATTCTGGGCTCATTATGACCTTGAATACACTGCAGATAGATAAAAATACTGCGCAGCAGAGTTCGGGATCTGTTCTTGGAACATGGGTTCAGCTCAGGCTAAATACAAGGAGTGCTGTCAGGACAGCTCTGGTGCCCGGGGTGAACTCCGCGGCCTCTTCTGGTGCGTGTGGCTGCGCTGGACCTGGGCACCGCAGGCTTGCGAGATCGTCCCAGGTGATGACAGCCAAGGGGTAAATGCCACGGAGGTCGATCTCTGCTTCCTAGCCCGGTGCAGGACTTGCCCCCAAGCCTGGCTGGGACTCCGGTGCTCAACTCTGCAGGCGTGCTCCTGCGAAACAGGGGCAGAGGGGCAGCTGCATCCTGCCTTCCTTTCCAGGCTTGGGATCTCAGCGTGGATAGAGTCCAGTCACAAACCTGAATCACGGCCTGAACCCACGTTGGTCCAACAATGGTGAATTTGGCTTGACTGTGTCACAGCCCACCTTTAACATGCCAGAAGACCCTTCATAAAGAAAATAATCTGACTGTGGAAATGGAAGCAGAAACATCATTACATTTTCAGAGTAATGAGCTAGGCCCCTATCCCTGTAGCTAATTAAAACTGTAGAAGCACTATTTCAGCAGTAATCAACCAAAATGCTAGCTATAACCATGGCAAATATTTTTTTCGGTGTGGGTAGCGTTGCTTTTCCGTTAGCGAGTGGGTAGGGGAGGAGGCATTGGGGCGCGTCTTGCTCCAGTGCAGCAGGAGCTCTTCTGCGCTTTATCCCCTGACCCTGTGGATGAGGCAGTTCCTACGGGGCAAACGTGGACCTTCTGCTTTCACCGGGCTACAGCCACCAAGCATGGAGATATTTCAGTGCCTCAGTTTTTCAGCTGGCTCTAGGATGGGTAGATATTTTAACAATCAGAGTAGCAGGAAAAAAAGCAGGTAACTCATCTCTCCTGAGCTTCCAGAATGGGTTGGTTCAAGTTTTAGGTCTGTTGTTTCCTACTTGCCCGGGTAGCTTGTTTCCCCCAGCTGCTCACACAGCCTGCGATTCCCCTCGTTGCTTCTCAGAGTGCATGGAGGGATCCTCATGGGCACATGCAAGGTGAGGATGTGTAAGAAAAAAATCAATTTAGTATTCTAATGAGAATTAGGTATCCAGATCCCTTAGACAGCTCTGTAAATACCAGGCAGGGAGCACAAAGGGATCTTCTCCGTCGCTCCGGGGCATACTCGGGGGATCAGGCACAGCACTGCTCCAGTCCTCCCCACTCTTGGCGAATTATCGCTCTCATCCTTGAAGGCTCTTCATTTTGTTTATATCGTCAAATACAGAGTTGGGGAAAAAATCATGCTCCTTTAGAGGGCTGCAGTACTGGCAGGCAGGCAGATGCTGTGTGAGCTGATGGGGAAAAGGAGGAGAGACTCTTTTCTGCTAGCTTTTCTGGAAAAAAAGATATGTTTAAAATACTGGCCACGCAAACATGCGTGCACATGCAAAGCCCCTAGCTGCTGTGTGTGTATTCACAAGGGGTTCAAATTGTACTTGAAATTGTGCAACCCTGATCTATACAGATTAGAAGCTGACTTAGATTGCAATTAAGTCAAGGGAAGTCAGGAGCTTAGATAACGATTATCGTTTTCTGCTTTTTGGAAGACCCAATCGGTAAAAAAAAGGGGGGGGGGAGAAAAAACAGTGTATCTGTGCATAAGCACTAATAAATTGTCATTAAGCAGTTCTATCCTTATTGCACAAATTGTGATAATATGGAATATTTGTAATTAGCAGCACAATTTATTAAAGCTATACTATCTTGGGTTGGTGCTCTCACAACCAAATGCAGTTTGGGATTTTGAAGCCAACCATTTTTTAATCACTGGAGCACTTCATTTTTAGTAAATCCAACCCTAATTTTTGTTATCCCTTGCCGGGCTTTACTTGAAAAAAGTTTAATTTGGTTGAGATCCCCTCAAAATCATCTCTGCTTAATGCCTTCCAGATTTCTGCAGTCTGTCTGCCCATTTTGTGCAAAACAGACAAGCAAGCAGTAATCAGCAGCTATACCCGTCTTGCATTAAATGTCAGTTTGCTGCTTTGAGATTTTTCATGTGCATTTGAAAAGGGCGTAGCAGGATGCAGCCCACATAAAAAGAGAGATAGAGCAGAAAAATAGTGTTCATTATTGGAGAGAAGTAAGTAAATGATAAGAGATGATTTAGAGATCCTGAATGTAAAATGCATGATCCAAACATTCAGAAATGGACTGCTCCCAGACTATTAGGAGTTGAAGGTCACGCCACATGTCATTGGAAAGGTAATTTTCTCTAGATTTTGAAATAGGATCTCAGATTTGACCTATGCCCTCCATGTCAAGAACATCTGGGCATCCTTAATACATCTATTCCTTTTACTTTTTTTCTTTTTCCTTTGTTCCCAGTATGATAGGACAGAGTCTGGTTTTGAAGAAGGAGAAAATGGACTACTGAATTTCAGTTTTAGCATTGCTGCGGACTTATCTGTGACCCTGGACAAGTCATTTCAAGCCTTTTAGTCCCCACTTACCAGCAAGATGGGATTGGATATAAAAATGCCTATATAACTCATGCTTGGGTCTGAGTACTTAATTAATTAATGCTTGTAAGTCATTTTGTGATCTTCACATGAAATCAATCCCTCACAGTGCATTTAAAAATGCTTCCATTGGTTTAAAAGGGTTGGGGATGAAATTTGTTTCCCTTAAATAAAACATTTTTTTCAAATCAGTAGGAATTGAACTGTGATCCCACAGGGTGCAAAATAGCATGAATAATTTCTAATGCTTTTATTGGATACTTTTCACTACCTTTGGACACTAGAATTTAAACATCTTTCTCTTAAAACTTCTGTTCCTGTTGATTTCTGCTAGAAATATGGATGTTTAGTGCATCTGCAAGCCAGGCCATTGCTTACTGAAATTAAGCATCCAAAAATACAGCTCCCTTTGGAAAATATAGGTGCCTCTATGCATCCTTTTCCCTTCTCTTTTGACTGGAAATCGTGAGATTTATCTGTATGGACTGGAGAGAAACAGGAGGAAGAGAAAGCGGAAAAGCTGCCAGGCTGTTTCTGTAGACATGTCTCCTCAGTATTTTCGGGTGCCTCTTCATGGAAAAATCACAGTTTCTGCTTCTGTGCAATAATCCAGATCTTCAAATTATTCTGTTTCCTAATTTCCAATGAAATCTTTAAGAACGAGATGCCAAAGTTTTTCCAAGGCTTGAATCTAAATCCTTTCCCTTCAAAAAACCTCCAAGGTCGTGTAACTCAGGACATCGCGTCTGGCTGCTGAGGAGAAGGAAGGGCCAAGATCCACTGCCCGATGTTGCAGGAGCTGGAGAAGCCGGGGGGCCGTTCCCGCGTCCCCACAGTCCTTTCAGACCTCCACAGATTTCTGTGTTTGAAGAGATGCTGCAATTTTGGTGGGCAGCGCTGGTGTCTCAGACTGACTCACCCCCTTGGATCTGCTTCCCCCATGGTGGGAAGGGGAGTGGGGAGGCGTGGTGCAGTAAAAGGGCTTTCGAGGTTCCCAGACGGAAGGTGCCATCAGAAGGTGGTGTGCTCCTTTCCCTGCGCCCCGTTTGCAGGTGCACGGGGGAGAGATAACGAGAGCTTTGCTGCAGTGTGCATTTCACACCGTTTGCAGTACTGCAGCGTAAAGTCCGTGAATGTTCACAAAAGAAACGTTTTCCCCAGGGTAAGAGGTGTTTCTGGAGCAGGAAGTTTACCGTGTTGTTCCTGGGGGTTGGCATTGCGTATGCTGAATGCGATTGGGGAGCTCTGCACTGCAGAGAGATCTAAGGTCAAGTGCTTCGTTTCTGCTTTAGCGTCAGCCTTGCCCAGATCCCGTCTAGAGGAGCGCAAGCTCGAAGCAGCGCCTGGGCAGAGAGGCGGCTCGCTGGGGACCTCCTCCCTCTCTCGCCCGCTTCCCCGCAGCCCGTGGCCGTCGCTGGGCTTGTTTCTGCCCAGGAGGGAGAGATGCTGCCACTTGGTTTCTTGTTTTTGCTTATCTTCTCTTTATGGGAGGAACAGAGCTAATCGGCTGGATGGCCAGGATGTGCGTCGGGAAACTGTAATGGGAGTTTAAATCCCTTTCCCTCCCTCGGAAAAGCCAGACCCAAGCCCTCCTCCCTCCTGCGCCAGGCACTCGGGCGGGAGGTGCTCAAGGGCCGTATCATGAGCTGCTGAACGCCCGCCTAGGTCGACCCCTTCCCTGCCCGTGCTGCCCCCGCCGTCAGCCTGAACCCTGCAGCACCGATGCTGCTCAGGGAGCCTGTAAAAACCCATCCCAAACCTGGAAATCCAGGCTGGGACCTTGTTCCCCCGCCAGAAAGGCCTCAGTACTTCGAACTGCCCCCCTGGTGCGGGACAGCGGAGGGATCTGCAGTGATGCTCCGGGGCAGAGCAAGTATTTGCAGACCTGGATTCGGGGGTCACGTCAAAATCCTGGCTAAACGTTCTGGCTAAGGTGAACTTAAAAACAAAGTCATCTTGCAAATGGTTCCCCCCGCAGGTTGAGACATGCTGTGGAGGATAATGTTAGCTCCCGCAGTCTCACAGAGACAGGGAGAAAGCAGCTTATTTCCATATCTTAATTAAAATTTCCATTAATCCCATCTGAGGCCTCGTAACTTCAAAAACTTGGACAAAAAACCCCAACACTTATTTCCGATAAATATTTTAGACTAATTGTTCTGAGGTAGCAGACATCTCTTGCTGGTGAATATCAACTAGCCGTGGGTCTTGCACGCTGTTTAAAGGCGAACCGCAAGGGTTTTGTTTGTTTGTCCTCTGAAAATTACTGAGCATCCCAAATGCCAGAGGTAGGAAGCACGTTGAGCAAACACCCCGGGCTGAGCTGGACCGCCGTAACTCACGTGTGATTACTGTGCTTGCGCGGCAGCAAGGCTCTGCAGCGTGGAGGCTGCGCTTAAGCCTCGCACGACCCTGCGTGCGTGCTCGGAGCCCTGCGGCTGCCCAGGCGGCAGCGACGTGGCTTGTCCCGTGCCGGGAGCTGCTGGGGCAAAGGAGCTGCTGACTCAGGAAAACATCTCTGTGCAATGTCCTTATTCTCCAAGACAGGCGAGTGTTTGTACAAAAGCAGGTGAGAATCGGTGACTTGAAGACAAAGCTCAGCAGTGAATTTCCTCAGCCGTCCAGTTCCCAAACTCTGTCCGGTTCCCAAACTCTGTGTCTGAGGGACTGCTTGGAGAAAGGAGACACGGGCTTTGGATGTGCTAAAGGCGGAGCTGCTCGTGCCCGTGGAGGAGCGGAGCGCTCGGGGTGGGGACCTGCATGGGGACCTGCGTTGCCTTCACCCCCTGCCTCACCCCAGGCACAAGGGGCTCCTGCTCCTCCCTGCCCAGGGAACCTCCCCGTGGGATCACGCCATCGTGCCGCCCCCGTGCTCGTTCCCTTGGACGTTCGTCGGGAAGCCAGAGGAGATCGAGGCTGTTCCCTCTGTGGAGGGAGTCAGGGATTCTCCTCCTTTAAACCTGGATCTCGAGCAAAGCCTGAACACCCTTAGCCGTAACTCCATCCGGGCTTTCCGTCTCCCCATCGCTTGTCCAGCAGTGACCCCCAAACCTTTCTAAAGGAAGCTTTCCATGGAAGAAACAGCACCATTAATGACAGCTTCATTCTCCTGCCTGGTCGCAGGAGATGGCTGAGAAACTGCAGCCAGATTTGGAATGGGTAAAAGAAAAAACAAGATAAATGGTTTTCCTTTGGTATTTAAAATCGTGCTTCTGCCTCGTTCCTAACTGACAATGTTTTTAAAGTCTGAGTTAGAGAGGTTGGAGTAACATTGCTGGAGCTTTTGTTCCAAGTGAAATTTATCATTTTGAATTTGCTTTAAATTGTTATTCTGTGCACCCGAGCAAAGAATTGCAAACACTGGTTTGGGATTGCCTGACAGCAGGATCCTGCAGCCGCTGCATTTCAGCCAGATCTATAATTAGAGCCTAACGTGGCAAAGGACCCCTTCATGCCACCTCTAAGAGCGGAAACCACGTGCGTGCTTCTCCTGAGACACGAGCCTGCAGCCAGACTGTCACCTTCAAGCGTGGCCCTGGGATCTTCAAGGGTGCTCGGTTTTCTGTTCAGATGTTTGCTGGGGGCGGAGGAAGGTAGCAATACACCGTCCCCTTCAGCGAGCTGGGTTTGTGCGTCTTGATTTTCTAAAAACTCTGTTTTAACAACAGGAAACCAAGAATAATGGTTGTTCTACCTACAAGCAATGTTTTCCGTCCAGTTTTTGACTGTAAGTGTCCCAGGTCTGGTCGCATCCGTAGCAGCACCGGGAAGGACTGTCCTTGGGCAGGGGTTCGTTGTTACCCGCCCGGATGCCCCCAGAGGCGATGGGAAAGCTGGCACCGAGGGGCAGAGCCAGGGTCACCGTCTTCATGCTCCCGCAACCGCAGGTCCCGCAGCAGATTGCCGCTTTTATGCCCTGAGAAGACCCAGCTCAAGGATTCCCGGCAGCGGAGGGTCCTTCCTCAGGCGCTCGCAGGGAGGCATCCAAACCGCCGCGGCTGCAGCGAGGAGGTGGCTGGTGGGGAAACGCTGGCGTTGATGCAGAAGAGAGAAGCAGGCGAGGGGAGCACAGCGCTGGCGTGCGGCTTTGGGGCTGTTTCTCAGGCTTTCAACCATCCCTTTTGCAAAGCGCGTAGCTCAGCAGAAGCCAAGGCCCATCTCCCACATTCCCGCTTCCTCCTCTGCTCTCTGTGCTCACGGCCCAGGAGCGGGCCATGGGAGCGCTGGTTTGGGATACGGAAATAATAATAATTTTATCCAGGGGAGAATCATTTCTTACTGTTCGAATCCGTGCAGTAGTGAGCAAAGTGTGTTCAAGTTTTGTTCAGCGCTGCATCTCGGGTGTTTGGAGAGATGCACAGTCGGACAGGGCTGTTCATCCAAGGCGCTGTGTCGCACAGGATCAGGCCTGTTTAACGGGGTTTCAGGTACGGAGGCAAGAAATGAGCCAGGTAACCACGCCGAAGCCGAACGCCGCAGGGGAGAGATGGGGTGGACCCCAGCCCAGGTCGTTCAGATCTTCTGCTGGGGCAGGAGCACGCGTCTGCGTGGCTTCCCGCGCGCGGCGGCGTAGGGAAACGCGAAGGGAAGGAGTTCCTCTCCGGCTTTGCACTTATCATGTAAGCGGCAGCCGAGGAGAAGAGCAGCCATAATTAAACGGTGATGCTGAGCCCTGGTGCCCCTGAGGTGACATCCTCGAAATGAACTGAACATTGAAAATGGCAAACTGCGAGGGACACAGTGACAGGTCCTCCGTGCTCGTAGATCACCCCTGAGTGGCAGAAAATTGGACACAGATCGCGGGGACAGTAGGAAAGAGCACTGGGGATGGGGGGAGAAGGGGAGCAAACAACCTCTGCTAAAACGAGTCTGCCTAGTTGCTAGGGGAGTGGGACTCCTTGCTCCTGGTAAGTAATTTCAATTTGTACCTATATTTATAACAGTATGAAGATACGTTTTATAATCTGTGTAATAAAGAACCTCATCAGCAACTTCTCAAAGAAACTTGTTATTACGGAGAATGACACTCTAATTGCCTCCAGACATTTAGCTTGTCTAGTGAGTGAAGTAACCTGATAAGCTATTGAGCTATTAAGTGATGTAGAATCAATTAATGTAGTTAGATAAGAAAGTAATACCCTACCTAGGTAAACTAAGTAATATGTGTCAAACTAGTCACTATTAATTCAGGTCCAGAAAAGCATGGCGGACCAGCGTAATTCCCAGTAACCTCAGCACTGCACGAAATCGAGAGGGCGTGTTTTTGCCAGAGAAAAATAATTTTCAAAAAATCATTTGTAAAATAAATAAGGACAAAGCTAGAATTCATTGCAATTTTTATTTTCTCTGGAATACTTTCCATACCTCTGAGAAATGCACGACTGAATACAGCACTGCAAAGATGCTTTGATTGTAGGCACTGGTTTCCTGATCCTTGGAAAACCAGAGATGGGGAAAACGTATCTTGAGCATCCACACACGCACGTGGACGCACATATGAGTCGGAGGACTGGGCGTACAGTTGCCTAAGTCACCTCTTACGCAGGCTTGCACGCACGGCGGTGGTGAGCAGTGCACACCTATCCGTTAATGCCTCTATACCCTTGTAGCTTAACGCAGAAAAAGCTTGTAGGGCTCGGAGAGGTCGGGCTGTTGGCTACCGCGGCTGATGTACGGACAAGGCGACAGACGGGGAAGGGTCATGGTGCCTTGTGTCGATACAGAGCAAGAAATGTGTGAGGACTTGGTTCTAGTCCCAGTTAATTTTGTCCCTGTCTGATCTAGCTCCGGGTGTGATTGTCTGGAGGGTGTTAGAGCATAAGAAAGGAGAACGGGTAAGAAATTGCCATCGGTCTGTCTCACTGCTGCGCCAGGTTTGCTGGCCCGGGACCTTGTCCCTGCAGCCGGGGAGGGCAGGGGAAGCTCAGGGACTCTCCGAGCGTTCGCACGTGGCACGGCGTCACCCCGCGCGAGCTGGGCACGCGGGGAGGCTCGCTCGAGCCCCGCGTCCGCTCCGGCCACCGCGCTGGAGCTGGCTGCCCTGGCTGCACCCGTGTCTCCCCACCTCCTGCTTTCCTTGCATCTCCCCGAGCTTTGGGAAGGAGGTTTCTCAGCCGTGAGGTCTGATTTATCCGGGCTCCCTGCTCGGGTTTGTTCTCACCTCGTCTCCCGCTTGCCTGGCTGTGTGCAGCGCCCCTCTGCAAGGTTTGGAAACCCCTGGAGCCCGGGGGCCGCGGTTCAGGGTTGAGTTCAGGCACATTTTTACAATTCATCCGGAGGTTGGGTCCCACCCAGCAGCCTCTTATGGAAAGAGCGTGTTACACACCTCGGCTTTTCTTAGAGACGTTTGCCAAGCTGGAAGATGCCGGGCAGTTTGTCAGAGGCAGGGGACACTTCCAGCTGCCAGTGGGACGGTTGGCGTTGGTATAGACTGTGGTGCTTAGGCACCAGGCTTGCTTAAAGCTCTTCTAAAAATCCCTCCAAGTGGCCATTTGAAACTTCAGAAACCTACAGTCCTTTGGAAACTTGGCCCTAGACCTATGGGGGATATGGCAAACTCTTGCCAGAAGCTTTATTGTACATTATATTGTGGATTAGCTCGTGACGGAAGAGTATTTGGGACAAAACTGACATTTACTTCCCTAAAATGTCCTTCCTCCAGCCCCGTACCTGGGATGTAACTACCTGGTAATCCCGATATTCCTTTTGTTTGCAAAGATTTGCTGTGAAGGACCACGGCAATTCCCTGCGGACCACCAGGCAGCAGTGAAAGATCAATCAGTTGTGTTAAATTTAGTAAAACGAAAACAACAACAGCGAATGTTTTAGTGCTTCGGCTCTGGCGCTTGGATGTGGTGCAGTATTTGAAATTTTGTTTCTGATCCTCTTTAAACAAGAACAACTCGCAGCCATCCGAATTGATTTGCTTAGTGCGCCGTTCGGCATTCAGGGTGTGATTTGAGTTGTTAGCCTCGCGTCCTCGCGCTGGGCTGTTTTCTCGCGCTTGTAGCAGAGCAGCCTTCCCCGCCGAACTGCTCGCGCAAGGCGCGTCGATGCTGTGCGCTCCGGCTCAATCGGCATCGCTGAGGCTCCTGACGAGAAGGTGCTTGTTAGGACAAACGGGTTGAGACCAGAAAAGCGGGGAGAGTGACAAATAAGAAGTATCTCATTCTTCATAGGAGAGATTCTTTATTTCAGAAAATTCTTTTCACCGATTTCCAGTTATTCGCTTCCTGCACCTCTGACAGCGATGGGCTTACAGTTGCTTTACGCAGTGTTTGTGTTACCCCTCCTTGCAACCGTGGGAACCTATCTTGCGTTGGTGTAACTTGGGGCAGATTGAGGTGTATTTTAAAAAATACTCTGCCTCTTGCATCTCAGAGGAGGCTGGCAGAAACCTTGCCCTGACTCTACGCTAGCTGACAAGGTTTCCGGAGGAAGAAATGCTTGAGGAACTCCTTGAAGCACAGCATGCATCGACTCCGCACCCTCACTTTTGGGGTGCACCATTCATAGACACCCAAGGAAGCAGTAATCCGGGTACACCGAGCGCCCTCCTTAGTGCTACAAAACTTGAGCTGGAGCCACCCAAATGGTCACGTATGCTCCCAGCCGAGCTGTCCACACTCAGCCTTGTGCTACTGCAGCTGCAGTTGCAGTCAGCCTAGCTCGGATGTGTCTGCACATTTGCGTACCGTGTAGATATGTCCAAAATGCTCAGCTTCACCTAGCTGGGCATCAGCCCTGTGACCCTCGTGTGTGTGCGTGGTCTTTGTGCGCGATGCTGGGGAGGATCCCTGCCCAAGCCGGCTGGTGCAGATCATCCATGCTGCTGGAATCCCGCATCCCTTGCGGTGGGCAGACTTGGCCCAGGTCACCTCTGGGCTCATGTGAGCTACTGTAGCCCTGAGCTGTAATTAGAAAAATTGTTATTGTTTTCAGGTAGATAGGGTCTGAAATAACAGAGAAATGTACAGTAGCCCAGCAGAGTCGTAGACCTCTAGAGAGGGGCTGGAAGAATGTGTTGTGCGAAGGCCTCTGAGGCTGCAAGAGCTCCTGGGGCTGGTGTTTTAGGGCTGCTAGGGGTGAAGGGATTCAAATTGCATCCCTTGCATTAGCAAACAACCAGGTGGCTGTGCCCGGGTCTCTTTAAGTTGGCTTGTTCCAAAAAGGAGCTTGATAGCGAAGTAGCGTGAGTGCAGCAGAGACAACCAGAGACCAGAGCCTTGGAGTGGAAAAGGGAGAAGTCAAAATGATGGTATAAACACACCCTTCAAGAGCTGAGAAGCAAAAGGAGGGGCTTTGCATGGTAAACTGAAGTGCTGTAGAAAACAGCGTGGAAGACTGAGCATAGGATTTGTGATATAGCAAATGAATTCCTCACTACTTGATCTCAGCAAAAGTTCCGAGAATTATTACTAAAGAACAAGAAAGGCAAGATTCCTCTCGGGGATCCTTCGTACACAAGTAGCTGTTGTGACCTACGTGGTTTTCAGTCCTTTCTGGGGTTTGATGTTTCATACGTAGACAGTTGCCAGCAGAAATTTTGCTTACACCATAATTTTCCATTTGCTGCTAGACTTCAGACAGACGAGTGCAAACTGTTCTTTCTGAAATTCAGGAGATAATTTTGCATTCAGTGTGAACACTGTGAACCTTCTAATTTTTTCTTTAATAAGGGTTTGGCAATTCAAAGTGTCTGTTCAGTTAGTCAGTAAAAACACCTAAGATCCATGCAAAAAAAATACACAGGCTTAGAGATGAACTGTAAGTTGATGGTGGCTAGTATTAGATATCCTCAGTGATTGGTGATGTCAACCCTTTTTTTTATTTACCCTGTCTGTATTGAAGCAGAAGTGTCAAAGATAATTACAGAAGGAAGAAATTAACACATACATGCACATTTTCTAAGTACTTTTATTTGCTCTAATTCCTTTGTCGTATTTTCCAATATTATGGAAAGATAATGATCATCAAGATAAATTCTGAAATCTAGCCAACTACTCTCTACTGAGAGGAGGTCAAATGGAAAAAAAATAGAGAAGGAGAATATTTGTGCTTTCCAGGGCAGAAGTTAGGGAGACGTGACTGCATTTCTCGCCTTTCGGATAATTTCCATTTTAACCCAACAAGCTTTATGGTGGGACAGCAAGTAGGAGGCAAGGATTTTCCCAGTGAATGATTTTTAATTAGTTAAAAAACCTAGTAAATTTTGAAACGTTCACCCAGATTGTTATATCCACAGTAAATAATAGTAATAAACTCTCCCTCTCTGCCCCCGTCTTGCTACATACAGGCAAATGCAAGCACAGGTTAGCAAAACCCCACTTTCTTTTGTTCTCTTTGTTCCCTTTGTTCACTATGCCGTAATGAAAAATGACAGCCATATTTATTGTAACATTCCTGCAGGAACGCGGAGATAATTACCTGCCCTTAGCACGGGAGAGCAAAACGAGCGGGAGCTTCCTCTCCTGCCACCTCCCTGGGACCCCACCGCCGCGTCTGCACGGAGCGCAAAGCGCCGGACCGCAGCGGCCGAGGAGGACGGTGGCGTTGCGAGGCTGTGTTGCGTACGGGACCTTGTGTGCGTGGTTCTTGTTCGCCTTCCTTAGGTGGATGGTTGCAGGGAGCTCGGTTATGATGTGCTGGTCTGCGGTGGGAGGAGAAGCGGGGACAGAGGGTGCCTCGCTTCCCCTTGGGCGGGTGGCCATCCTCTCCGTGCCAATGGTAGGAAGAGCTGCTTCTTTCCTCTTTCCGAGCTCTTCCAGTGCTCGTCCGCAGCCTCTGGCTGAGTATTTCCCCATATCTCAGGTCCAGCGCGGAAGACTGGGGACTCGGTAGCTTTTACTATTTTCTTCAGCCTAGTGGGAGTAAGACCAGTCTATCCCATTGAGGCCCACTCATGTAACTAGGTGCCTCACTATATATTTTTTTACAATTAGTTTTCTAATCCATGTTTCTGTTTAATGGAAATTTAAAAACAAAACCTATTTAGCCTTTAATAAGAACAATCTTTTCATATCTCAGTATTTTTGTTCTCCGCATTTATTTCCTCAAGTAGCTGGAGCTTTTCAGGCTGATTATTTTTTAAGGTATTAAAAATATAATCCATATGATTTATTAAAATATAATTAAATGTGTTATCATATTTTCAGCAACCTGTTATGCCTAGGGAGCATTTTACAAGTGCACATAGATTTTTGCATCGCCCACACTAGCGAGGGAGGCTGGCTGACCATTGCTAGCCCTTTTTACTGATAGGAGAACGGAGACAGAAAAAGGGGGAAAGGATTTTGATGCTTCCAGGTGTGTCAGTGACCTTCAACCCATTTCCTTTCTGATCCAGAAAGTCTCCCAGTGATACAGCAAGAGGAGATAAGAATTAAGTTCATAACCTGGATTGCCACATTTTTCAGATTGTGATTAAAAAGTTATGGCATGTCTACATGATGGAGATCTACCCAGCCCAGAGATGCAGAGCAGTGGGTTCATATAGAGGACCAGCCAAACCTCACACCCAGACGGTAGGAGAGCATTGCACGTGTCCTCCTGCGGCCCTTGGTGCCTTCCTGGCCCTTGGAGAGGCCTGTGCAGCTTTTGGTGGGGGCTCTTGATGCAGGGAGGTGGTTACCGCACAGCCCTGCAAGCAGGAGTGCGCTGCTCTGCATTCAGAGGAGTCCAGCTGGAGGCCCTTCGGCACTCAGAAGGACCTCTTCACCCTTGAAACATGACCCAACGCTTAACTTTCCCAAATGGGGCTGGGAAGCTACTGGAGAAGCCCTGGTAGTCAGTGTACGTGGTGATTGTGCCCTTGTGGCCAGCTATAGTCTGAATCATTTTGTAGTGGGGACTTGCATGATGAGCTAATATCCCAGTTCCTTTCCACACTGAAGGACCTTGTGTATTGTGGGGTACATAGCCAGTCAGAATGGACATGAATTCTGGGATTTGCAGCTGAACTCCCAAAGTCCTTTGCCCACACTTTCCATCTCTTGGCTATCCAGTGCCATTTTCCAGCTCTGGGATGAGACAGGGCGCTGTGCCCCAGTGCTGATGCTCATGAACGCGTAGCAGCTGGTGGACATGCAGGTAATGTCTCACTGCCATGCAGGCGAGGTGGTAAGTCACTGCTGAGAGAGGCCAGCAATGTATTTTCTTTGTTAGGAGGAAACAGAAGGAATCATGGTTCACAAGTGGGTCTTGAGCTGGAGGTGTCTTGATGCAAAGAAGATTGAGTGGCTGATAGGACCTTCTCTGTGAAGGGCCCTCAACCACTCGTCTTGTCTCGTTTCTGCCCAGAAGACGTTCCTCTGGGATTCTGCAAATCCTTTTGTTCCTCAGCAGCATTCAGGGAGATAAAGGGTTCAGAAATGGAGGGTTTGGTGACTGAAGAATGAGTTGGGGCTTGGCATCACGAATGACACTATCTGCATTGGGGGGCACAGAGTAAGATTGCTGGGGGAGAGAGAGCAACTGAAAAGAAACTGAAAATAAATATATTCAACATGCCCAATTGTTTTAGGAACCTGACTCTTTTTATTCCCTCTTTCCTCTTTTTCTTCCTACCCCAAGAAACTGCTTATGTTCCTACAGCTCATATTTTCAAGGGTCTTTAGTTAAGTTTTTAATGGGTTTTACAAAAACACCTGAGCAGGTTAGACAGGTTATAATTGCAACTAATTTCCATGACCTCTCTGCAAATGGCACGCAGATTCCTATATCACACAGACTTCTCTGAAAATATTATTCAGTGTACGTTGGAAAATGTTAGTCTTACTAGATTTGGGGTTTAAGTTCTGGGAGGTGCCATCAGAGTTGGACTGATGCATAGAAATATAAATAAACACAAGGATGTCTTGGTGCCTGCCTGTGCATGTAGGTTTATAGTCTTTATTGGTGACTGAAAACCTACTGCCTGCTCTTTGGTTTTCCATTTTAGCTGGCCTATTATCAGAGATTTCTGGAGTGTGAGTTTCGTAAGTAGAGGTTATCATACATTGCAGGCCATCTCTCCTGCTGGGGAGCAAAATGAAGGTTTGATAATGAGATTGCCCAAAGGCAGATAAGAGCTCTCAGTCCCTCAAGGTTTCCTGTGATGGCAAAAAGGAGGGAATGCAATTTATTATCCTTCCCTTCTTGTACCTTCCCATTGTTTGAGAAGTCAAAGCAACAAACTATGCACGTTCAAAATAAATAAATTGATAACCAGAGCAGGAGACGCCGTGTGTTTTTATTTTGCTCTGAAGAAGAAGGTCTGTGATTTTCTCTAACACCATGACCAGGGAAGTTTCTGAACTCCAAATCCTGAAATCCCGTTTAAAGGACTGGCGCTCTCCCCGCTCTCTCCTGCCTTTCCCCACTAGGATGGATATTCTAAGATTGACTGAAGTGCTTTATCTTGATAGACTTGGGAGGATGGCTCTCAACAGCTCCTGATAACCTCCCCATCTCCAATTCTGCATGCCCTTCTTTCATGCTAAACACTACGAAGTGCGTTACAGTAAAGTGAAAGGTCAGATTTAAGCAGTAAAACACAGAAGATTCAGAGCTGAAGTTGCCACATCATTAACTCGCAGCATCTTCGTGCTTATGTTTTCTAGCACATATGGTATATAAAATCACCTAGTGTTTCACAACCCTCTTAAATAATTAGGCACAACAGGGTTTGCTGAGTGACCACCTGGATAAAGTCAAAACACTGGCATCTGCATCAACCAGATGGGAGTCTTCTCTCCTCTACCATCAGGAAATGGACAGCCGACTTCTGCTCGAGTGAACCAAAAGCTGCCTTTCTCCAGATTAGAAAGGAAAGGACAGTTTAGAAAAGAGTGATAAATGTGTCTTCTTTCAATTTTCAGGTTACTGACTCACTGCTGAAGCCGAAAGATGGGTAGATCTTCAGGAAGAGATACTGCATCCCCTGGCCTGAGAAAGAGCAGGGAAAAGGTAAGGCAAATTCTTAGGTAGTCCCCAAGCCGTGTACCTGGCAATGGTATTTTGAAGGCTGGTTGAACAAAAGCTTACATTTCTATTTGTTTCTATCATTTAAGTGAAAGGAGGGAGGGAGGGAGAATATTAGCAATTTAGCGTGTGGCTCCATTAGATCAAATCAGTGCCAATGATGATCACTTATTTCCTCCATTTCATAATGATTTACCCTATAAATTAATGTCCGCCTATTTAAACACATTCAGTGATTCAGTTCTGGGTACCGTGGTAATACGCGATGGGAAATAGGCCTGAACCCACTAGTCCTATGGCTTTCTGTGCTGTCATTATGCTGTATGTGCTGAGATACTATGGTAATGGGGGACTATGTGAGAGTGTAGACAGATATTATGCAAACATATACTGACTTAAGTATCAATCTGTCACTGATGTAACTCATTGTAATGGTTCCACCAAAGTCATTATGGAGTAATATGCATTACAGCATGTTAAACATCTATCATGGATGGAGGTTCAGAGAAACCAGGGGGAAGCTCTAAGAAGCTACCAGTATCCATATCCAGATGATACTCACATGTAAGGTTTTCTGTTCTGCAAATCCCTAGCAGAGGGTTCCTTTCCCTCCTCCCTTTCTACCCCAAAAAGATGAATTTGAATTAAATTATTCACAGCTTCAAGAAGGCCAAAAAAAAAAAAATCCTCTTGAGCTTGTATGTATGAAACAACATACAAGTTAACTGCACTAGTTAAGTTAAAATCTCTCTCCAAGACATACACACAGGCACAAATAGTGCTTGATAGAAGGAAAGGTTTAGCCTTGCTGTGCTATACGGTGGTGATGGGATGTGGTGCCTTTCCTTGCTACCTTTAGAAGTCATTCAGCGTGACTTTGTGGTACAAAAATGGAGGGAGGATATGACTGACAGCGTGAAAAGCACACCTGAGAGAGGCACGTTGTTATTTTCTGGCAGGGTTAATTGTGTTCAGACCCAGACTAGTGAATTTGAGCCTGTTCCCCTCATCAACTGATCCCTATCCTCTCCCCCATGCACCTGGAATGTGTATTAGCATGTCCATCACTCAGATCAGTCCTTTCTCCAATCCAAAATTAGCCCCAGTTAATAGCAACCAGGATTCTTCAGTCCCAGATTTTCCACTAACTCATTCTTCATGATGAGCGAGATCCTGTTCAGGATAGGGAAGGAAGGACAGGACAAGATACCTGCTGGGTAACGGTGGTGGCTTGGGTTACGCTCTTCCCCTACTTCGCATTCTCTGGTTTTCTTTGCAAAGAGCAACGTTACAGCGCTGGCTCAGAGATCTGAGGCTGAGAGCATCTGGCATAGGTAGGTGGGGCTGTTTCATTGTTCACTGCAAACTCGGTACTTTGCTGTCAAAATATGCATTCTTCATTCAATCCAGTGGGCTGGGAAAGTGTTTTGCATGAGGTTAAATAGCTGATTGATCACAAAGTGATCAAAAGTAATTGGCACAGTTTCTAGGCAGCTTGGCAGCGTAGCCAAGAACAAATGCGGGCGAGCAGCTTTCCCGTGAGTTTGCCCCCTGCTTGCTGCTCAGCCTGGACACTCAGCAGTGAATTTACTCACTTTTTCATGTACTAAAGCGGTGCTGATACCGCTCACAGCATCCTCCAACAGTTGTACAGAGGGTCAGGAAACAGGCTTAATAGACTGAAGGTACCCGAATACAGTATTACGGTAAGTAACCTGCTCTCTTAAAAAGAGAGACTGGTAAAAGAAAAAGCCCAGGGAGCAAACACTGGATCTGTTGTGCCGTTACCATTTAACCTGCATTCACTGCCAATTGAAATGCACTTTACATTACTTCAGTCAGATACTTCAAGGGAAATCCTGGAGATGGGAGCACTTAAGCAAGAGCACTTCTGGTGGTAATGTGTGTATTTGAAAGCCTGGCAATTGGGAAGGTTTTGTGAATGCGGCAGCATATCCAAATATAGCTGTAGCTTGTTATATGTAAACGGCAAGACTCATTCTAATATTCCTGCTCCTATCCTGCCCTTCCTTCCTGCAGAAGGGTGTAAGTTATTCCTCTGTCTGTCGGTGGCTCCAGGATTTGTGTTTGTAGGTAACAACATTTGTCTATTCACGTTGTCCCACATGGCAGCTCAATGAGAACTGCTGATCTAGTATCAAGATTTTTAAAAAAGCAGAGAAGACATCCAGGAAAGGGTCTCTGAAGAAAGTATTGCTACTTCTGCAATTCTGTCTAAGCCATACAGACCCACGGAGAAAGCCAGAAGTGCCAGGTAAAACGGTGTGGGCAGCGGAGGGTGGGCAGAGGACCTGCAACGCTTGCTGCCAACTTTGGGCTTGTCAGGTCAAGGATAATCAGGAAGATTATGTCAGATCAGGTAAAGGTGTAAAGCTAGAGCAGAAGAAACCCTTGTATGGAAGCTTTTAGTTCACTGTGGTTAAATTCTCCTGAATATGTTTTCATTTATGTATTTCAGCTTTGCACCGTTAGTTAATGAATCTCAATGACACTGAGCAGCCCTGCGGAGCTGGGTCCTTTGGGCATCTAGTTCATGTAGCTCCTCCGTGGCCTGCAGCGAGAGGTGCGTGGTTTGCCAGGCTCAGACCGTCGTGCCCTGACACGTCCTCGGGGGCTCGAAAGCAGTCAGTATCTGCATCTGCAGCTAACAGGCTTGTCCAGAGGCTGTTGGGACAAATGCAAGGAGAGGACTTAAGGTCCTCTGTTATCCACCACGTCTGTGCATGCTGAGACTGGAGCATGGTGCTGGGTGTGCATGAGGATGAATGTCTCAAAGAATACAAGTGAGACCCTCTGTATTTAAAAATGATTATACGGTAGATCTGCTGCAGCTCACCATGAAGGCATGAAAGGCACAGGACCAAGTGGGACATATAAAGTTCACCTTATGGCAGGGGCAGTCAGTGAAATGTGGAACAGCATGTGGGCAAATCCCCATGACCTAGTGAAAGATGAATCATCCAAATGATTTTCTGGTCAGCTGGTTTTCTGGTTAACTTTCTTGGAGAAATGCTGTTGCTGGCTTGCTGATTGTGTTTGGGTGCAATCTAGTCTCTGTCTTGATTGTCATGGGTAAGACAGTTTAACAGAAAGGTTCCTTTCTGATTCTTGGGAAGAAATACTTGTTTTATGGTGGGTCTGTAGAAAGCAGTTGAGCATATCTGACTCTTGAATAAGAGGGTCTGAGAATTTGATGTCTCGGAGCTGGGGAGAAGAGCCACATTTGCTGTCTTTTCCTGGACACCAGCAGGAAGGCTGTGAGAATACACTGACCTTTATGCAGTGGAATTAAATGCCATACAAATAAATAGCTAATTCTGTTTAGCAGTGTTGCTGCTTTTATCTCCCTGTGGCCGTAACAAGGTAAAAGTCCCCTTTGTTGATCTGACCGTGTGTTGACACATTCAGGGCTGCAGCATGCGGAGGAAACAGCCTGTTAGCTCTGTCCCTGAGCAAGGATGTCTCCTCCTCGCTCCAAACTCGTGAGCAGGATTTGGAAAGGCAGCTGAAGGGCAGATGTTGCTGTCTGTCCGAAGGGCAAGGAGCGGGGAGGGTGGGCTGAGAGGTGGCATGGTGCCGGATCTCCAGCCCTCTGAACATCTGGAGCGGTACCTGGTTTGCAGGCAGAGAACTGGAGCAGGGACTTCCCCCGACACAACAGAGCTCCTCCAAATAAGAGACATGTTCAGAGAGCTGCCCTTTAGCGACTGTCGGACAGAGGGCTACCTCCTCACGTAAAGAAAGTGTAGGTATCCTCATACCTGCATGCCACCTGCGAGGGGAGGGAGGTTTATAGTTCCGATACCTTAAAATGTATCCCAGGCAGGCTGGTGGCTCCACCTTCTATTCATTTTCCCTGACTTGTAAAGACCATCGTAAAGGCACCGCTTCAGTATATGCCGGTCATATCGGTGGGTTTTGAAAGAGTAACGAAGTCTATTTTGTGCCATTCGTGTGTTCACCATAGGGCTGAAATCTTCAGAGCTCACCCTTAATTGAAAGAGCCGTCCCCACCCTGGGTTTCGCTGACCTCCCAGGCTGGCGTACGAGGAGTCCTCCCGTGCTCGCAGCACAGCTCCAAGCTACTCAAGTGATTCCCTGGAGATGTTAGCTCCTAAAATAAAAACAAAAAGTCTCTGTTGAGCATGTGCAAGCAGTAATTTCTTAAATACGTATAACACAGCCAAATTTGAACAGATTTTTGCTGGAACTTCAGAAGGCAAAAGGCATATTCCCAGGAAAAAATTCTTCCTCATCCTCCTATAATAGTTAAAAATTTAACAGAGCAGATTGCCATTAATTTTTTAACGTTGGTTAAACGTTTTTTTTTTTCAGCGTTCCTATATAAGGAGCTAAAGTTTTCAGTCATTAATAAGTGCAAGTTATTCTTTTTGGGAAACCAGTTGATAGCCCAGGATCTGGTCCTAGCAGGGTGCTGAGCTCTGCCAGCTGCACCCAGACAACGAAACAGAGAAAGCGCCATAGGACGTGAAATGCTCAGTTCTGCATCACTGAAAATTGAGTACTGCAAATTAGTGCAGTCTGGTGAACTTTCTCTTTGTGACTCAGCCCTTTCATCTGTAAAATGGCAATAATGCCACCCTTCTCCTCACAGGAGTGCTGTTAAAGATAACTAAATTAATGCTAAACTGATGAATGCCGTAGACAAGTCTGAGAGGAAGTTAGTCATTGTCTCCAGAGCGGTGTTTGAATAGTTTGCTGGAAATAAAATATTGAATAGGTGCTCTTTAAATGAGCTCTGTACTTTGTGCACATGGACACTTTGGAAAAAAATGCTACGTGACCATGTAGCTTAAAGATCATATAACCCTGTATATACCCAAAGGAATCCAATCGAGATGGTTCAGGCAAATTTAATTTGACATTTCCAGGCTATATATTACACAAAGATTGCATATATATGATCTTTATGCTCCATGGTCACCCTGTATTCCCAACTTTAGTGTTATAACCTCAGACGGAGCTGTCCCCTGATGGCATTATATTGCTCCCATAGGTATCAACTCCAGGGTCACCTCCCCATCTTCGTGGCCTTCCCTGCTCCTCCTCCTCCTCCTGCTCTCCCGAAGGAGCTGAGCTGCCTGCTGGAGCGCGCCTTGGAAGAGTTTCACGACGCAGCTCGTAGAAGGGACGCTCTTGACTCTCGTCCTTTCAGATGCTACGATAGGCGCTAGACTTAGGCACCAGGATTAGAATTTTTTTCCTCCTTCCATAATCTCAGTTTCAAAGATTCAGTCTGCCCTCACCTCCGACTAGAGGGCCGCATTAAGGGTAGCTCATTCCCCGAGCGCTGGGGCAAGGCCGGCGGCCAGTCTCGCTCGAGCTGGGGCCGGGTGCGGGGGCGCGAGCGGGGCCAGCCCAGGAAACGCCAGCCGGCTTCGCTGCGCTTCCCGCAGCCTTTTGTTTTCCCTCTCTCTGCATTTCTGCACCGCTCTGCACCACGCTGTAAACGTGCTCTGCTCATCGCCCGGCGGCTGGGGAGGGCCTTGACGCCGGCAACCGCAGCCGTCATTAAGTGCTCAGCAACTTCCCGCGGCCTGCCATGAGCAGTTGTTATCAGCACTAATTAATCTTCGGAGGTATTAATTGCAAGAGGAAGTGCTTACTGGAAAGGCTTGCCTGTCTCCCAGCCTTTTCAGGAGCGCTGTCGTGAGGTCCTTGCCCAGAGCCTGCGAATAGCCGCCAGGATCAGGCGGATGGAGAGCCGAGCTGAGCAGCTCCTCTGCGGAGCGGATGCCCAGCCCAGCGTGTGCGTAAGCCCCGTGATGAGCGTGCCACCTTGGTGAGGTCCGGGCCACCTCCGCGGGGTCGAGGACCCGGTCTCTGAGGTCAGTGTCACTGAGACCTTCCCAGCATCGCCCAGGCCCATTTGCCCAATCGTGCAAAGTTTCCCTAGGGCCGTCGGGGCTGTGATTCAGGTTCGCGCTGGGGTACAAACTCTGGCCGCAGCGAACCGGGGAGGGCTCAGGACGCCGTGTGTGTTTATGGTAATGACAACGCACCCAGCAAAGACACACAAATTACGTTGTGGAAATTCGTTCTTAGCACACAAGCAAAGTAGATCTGTTACCATTTTATTTATCAGTTCAGCAGATAGAACCTATTAATTATTTGTAGCATGTTCAAGAGTAAACACACACTCGAGGGAGGAAGCGAATGCTGTGTCCCCGCCGCTCTCCGGCTGCCTGCGAGCACCACGAGCCGTCGCGTTCGCTTGCTCCCTTGGTGCTAGTCTAAAGGTGAAGGTATTTTTGCAGTTCGTAGCCTGATGTTGCACGTTCAAATTAAGAAATGCAGGAACATGTTTCTCCCTTGGCAGCGTGTCTCCGAGCGTGTTTCTCGGCTTTGCTAGCAATCCGCAGTGGAAACTCTGTGGGCGGCTTTCTTCCTCGTTCACACCTCAAAATCTTCAAAACACTCGCATTAATTTTATTTTTAATTTGGTAAAATGAAATTAATACTTCTACGCAGGAAACATTTGAGGACAAGTTTCAGCTTGGAGCACTGTATTATGGCTGGGTTTTAATCCTCAGTGCATGAGACGGATTATGCTGAGAATACTGACATCACCTTAAATATAGCAGCAGGAATATGCCACTGTCATAAATCTTTTCAGCCTGTAATTTCAATTGAAGAAAAATGTTGGTTGAAAATATCTTCTTTCCCGGTCACCTTCCGCGGTCTCAAAAGCTCCCACAGATGTCACCTGACGCAGCCGTGCCGGTCGGATGGGCGGACAGGGTGCTGTGTCCGCAAAAACCTTGCGTGGATCCGGATGGAGTAGCAGAACGGTGTTTTACCTGTTGCAATTGCCCCATGGGGAGAAAGGGCGGCTGATTCAGCCGTAACGACAAAAGTGAAGTTTGGCCAGTGAAACCCGAGCTCCCACCGGGAAATCTCCCGTTAGGCGGCTGCTGGGAGGAAGCATCGCCGGGGCGGATGCGGCCGCGGCGCGTTGCTCCCAGGCAGTGCTAGCGGCCGCTCGCTCCCGCAGCTCACGGGGGGAAGGGACCATCCGCGAAGGGGAAATTCGATTTATATGTGAAGCACCAGCAGATGTCTTAAAAGGTCTCCTGAGATTTTGTAATACTCTGGAAGAGCCGAGAGTAATAAAATGGAATAAAATCGATTACAGAGCCCAGTTTCGAACCTGATCGTCACATCTCCAGGGAAAGGTTCATCGCTTCTCGCAGGCAGACAGGACTCTGCAGCCGGACTCCAAATACTTTTTTTCCTAAAAGGCAAGAAATTGGAGTGAATCCAACTTAAGAGAGTACCAAGAAGGCACTTACTTCCCAGGATACAGGAAACATCTTCCCACTATGAGCCTGAGCGCCCCGATATCCTTCGCCACTTCTGTGATTGCTCAGGGAATTTGCTGCATCTCTTTTGTCTTTAAGGTATCAGGGCGCTGCAGAAATGTTGAGGTTTGCCTGGTGACTCGAGTAAAGATAGTGTCGAGTAGCCTTGCAGAAATGTCAGATGTGGAGAAAATGGTCTATAAATAAAACAGTTTTGTACTCACAGAATATTTGCTGATGGGTTTTTTATGAATCAGCATTATAGTTACCGTAAATGGAGTAGTATAAAGCCAGCTACTACAGCGTGTGGATGTCACCAGCGCTGGCCTGCCGGTGATGTGCTAGTAGTATCCTCTCTGGCAATGTGAAATTTTAAAGCGCTCATTTTGTTAGCAAAAAATCCCAGCTACAGTATCATCCATCTTACTGCATATGGAGCATTATCACCAAGTGTCTACGGGAGCAGCCGACGCTTTAAGCGTGGCCTGATAGCATACCTATCATCCAAGAGATGTGCAAGACAAACATGTGTAACAGCACTGCTGATCACTACTTTTGCAGCCAGCATTAATGGTATGGTTTCGTGGAAAAGCGCAATTCACAGCGTTTGTGGGTGAACATATGCAAATCAGCATATAAATCAGGCTGATGAAGCTGCAGCAGCCACCACAAACCAAAAATAAGTGTCTCTTTTCCCTTTAGGCTAACACTATCACTAGCTGAAGTAACAGCTGCACTAGCCTGATGAGACCCAAGAAGGCCATTATGGTATATATCTGTGGTTTCAAGCATAGTGGACTGAATGTAAAATCCTCTTTGCAAATTTGTGGTCTTGCTAATTTTTTTTTGTTAGTTTGATCAGCATTGTGTTGTTGCATATGTTTTCCCATAGGGGTTTGTACTGGGCTGTTACCTACATGGTGGGGGAAAAATGACTTTTTGTTTTACAATTCCTAGTTTGAAATGAGCATTGCAGCCATTTCAAGCAGGTTCAGTTTAAAGAGAGCAAAATCTCTGGTTCAGCCTGATCAGTCTCCTTTAAGTCTGCCAAGCTGAAAGGAATCAAATGCAGAGAAAATTATTCAGAAAAGAAAATGTAACTTTGCAATTTAACTTTGCTACGGGGTTAAATTCTCAGAAACGATTAGCAGTTTGGGTGTCTAGTCTTGGGAGCCTGAGGTGGGACCCATTAAGGAGAAGCAATTTTCAGGAACTATTGAGCCCCCACCTTTTGAAAATCACATTTTTGCAGGTAGCTGAAGATGGGCCCTAAACTCCCTGGTCTGGTCAAAAGACTCAGCTTAGCCTTAGAAAAAAGGGACTAAACGGGGTACAATGGAGTAAGTGTGATGCTTCACACGCAGGAAGGAAAAAAGATGCTTTGACATGTATGAAAATACCGGTGTGAAGGCAGCAGTGATACAAATGTTAGAAGGAGACAAGGTGAAATTAAATGTTATTCTGGGCTAGTAACAACAGGCCACAGAACGGTGGTAAAGCAATAGGGAAAGGTGCTTTATCTTCACAGGTTTTGTAGAGAGACCATGAGGTCTCCAGGATCTTGGGCCTTGTTTCCACTCGGTCTGAACTAACCGAGATTTGGTGAGTCTGTGTGTATTTTTAAAGAGCTTTGCTGGTTAACTTACTTTTGCAATGATCGCTTTGATGCTGTCGGGATTCTACTGCTTTAATAAGGTGAATTGGGGAATCTGAAGTTTTAGATGGGCATCGCATCTTTTAGTTTAAATTTAAATAAATAAATAGGAAGTAAAATAAAGTGATTTGGTGTCACTTTCAGAGCTGAATAAAACGCTGAACCTAACTAAAACCCATCAGCGGTGAAAAGTCAGATAGCATTTTAAATTTAATCCCGTTATTGTGCGCTAAAACATTATTAATAGGTAGGGGTTTGGGTAAATCCTGTTATTTTAATACTATCCCTACTCCCAAGCATTTCTTAGCCAGTTTTTCTTTCTTTTATTAAAGAGTCATTTTGAAGAAAGATAATCGCTCTGTCAGAGAGAGCTGCAAGCTCTGATGACGTCAATTTAAAGACGGATCGGTCGAAATTTGCAGCCACAGGGAAGGAGTGAGGAGGAATTCCCGGGAGCGATTGCCCCTTCAGGCCAGGCACCGCTGCATTATTCCATGTCTGTACAAGGCCCAGCACAAGGCTAGGCATTGCTAAAATACTACACTATTGCATTTGCAATATGATAATATCAGGCGTATCCATTCAGCATCCCAGAAGGCCACCTCCTGCAACCGCTTTGCTTGCGGATAATAACCACACTGCGCGCGGAGTCCCATTCATTCCAGTGCAGCTCTCTTGTAATCAATATATTTGTTTCCAAATTATAGTGTTATTGGTCCAACTTGATCTTTATTCCTGTTAACCAATTACATGTGCAGCAGGCCTGGAAGCGATGGCACGCCGAGGGCTGCTTTCGTCCCGCTGTCATTGTTCCCGACTCCCCGGCCTCCGAGCCATTGTTTCATCTGCCAGTTAGCGCCGAGTGCTCTCAGCAGATGTTGGGGGGAGGTTTTTTGTTTTTGTTTTTAAGACGTTTGCCTCTTCAAGGACCAGATCAGACTAGAGATTAATTCTTCTGTTTGCTGTCCCCTGCACTGTGTTTTGTCTATTTAGGTTGGGAAATATTTAGAGAAGAAAATGATTCAAAATACTCAATAATAATTGTCAGTGGAAATGTGTTGCTGACTTCAAAGGGAGCCCTAAATTTGTTGATAGCTAATAAGGGGCAATCCTGCTTTTAGTGCAGTCAGCGTGGGTATTCTCCTGGGGTCTCACGGGCATCGCTTGGAGTGCAGGGCTGTCCGTCACATGGCAGTTCCACTCTGCGAGCATCTTCCAAGGTTCAGCGTTTGCTTTTGTCCGCGGTGGAACAAAGAATTTTTGACCAGTTTTTGAAGACATAGGATTGTATCAAAATACCAGTTTTCAGATCAAAACCCAGCTAATGAAAGAAGGTTTCTGAAATTTGATACTGCTGGATCACCCTAAGAAACAAAAGACTGTCCTAGGCCATAACCTGGTCCCTGGGGTACTGGTCTAAGTTATGAAGGATGCAAGGTTCAAGCTCTTTCTCCAGATTAGTTATTCATCCCTGATCTTCTGTTTGATGATCCACTAAAACTCAAGACCAAGTGATGGAGTGTGACAACATCTCTCTCTTTTCCCCTCTCTCATGTCCGCATCAGAAATAACCAGAGAAAAATATGGTTAGTATGGATCTCTCTTCATGGAACATTTTAGCCTCAGTGATCCAACCAATTTTGGTGACATTTCATGAAGATTAACATGTCCCAGCCGGTTCTGCTTCAGTGACAGCCGCAGGCGTGGAGCAGCTCCATGAGCAGAGCCTAGGAGATCCTCGCGGAGATCCCATCTCCAAGCACGGCGAGGCTGGCATCCCATCCAAAGGGACACGGAGATCCCATCTCCAAGCACGGCGAGGCTGGCATCCCATCCAAAGGGACATGGAGATCCCATCTCCAAGCACGGCGAGGCTGGCATCCCATCCAAAGGGACCTTCTTGGCCCAGCTCCCTCCCGAGCGCCAACCCTATTGCTGAATATTTAAACAGAAACAAAACAAAACAAAAAAATCCATGCCATGCCTTGATTAGGGATTAGAAATGTTAACCGGCCAGTGCCTTTTTCTGCAGGGGTATGCAGCCCCTCTACCTTTAATTAGAGTAGCCTGTGGTACTTGCCATAAAGCTGATAAGTAATAAATAGCTGCCTTTGTCACATGCAAGTTCAGCATTGTGAAACGGCACACGGACGGCTTTAAAAAGCCTTTGATTAAACCCAGCACTACAGTAAATCTACAAACACAGAGGAAAGAAAAGAAGCTATTTAGTCTGTGCCAGTTCCCGGCATTAAGTATGCAAATTTCGCGGTGTCTTCAGCTCCCGAGAACAGCAGGCGCTGAATGCAGCAGCAGCAGCAAGCGGCACGACATCATTCATTTCAATCATTAAAACAAAAGCGGGATAAATCGCTACCTAATTTGTAAAATATGCTTATCATATAGGCTCTTTGGTCTTTAAGAAAAGCACCAGCTGAATGAGAATCACTGAATTATTTTGGAAAAAAAAAATGCTTGAATCAATTCTGGTTTTCCCCCTTCTTCCCAATGCTTGTTCTTTTTTCCTTTTTTGCCCCCCTTTCTTCTCCTTCCTCTTCCTCGCTTTCCTTCCCATTCGCTTCCCCTTCCCTGTCCCGGGTGTTTGGTGAAACGGAGCTGCAGCGTTGCATGAGCTCCCATCCCAAGCCACGGAAAACCAGGCTTTTTCGCTGAACGTACACGACTTGGCATTCCCAGTCCTGCCTTCTCTCTCTTCCAAAAAAAGAAAAAGAAAATTAATTAACACCACCACCAAAAGCCCATCGAGCCCCGGTGGGAGCTGCTGTCGGGTGCGTGCCGAGCCTCTGGAGCAGTTGGCCCGTTGGAGATGACGGGACAAACACGCTACGTGATCCGGGCTCCCGCGCCCTGCTGCCGCCCCCGTGCAGCCGCGCGGCCGTCTAGATGCAGGAGGTACTTGAGTAGGTGCTGGGAGCCGCGGTGCCCGGGGAGCCCTGTTCCTCCAGCGTGAACCAATCCCCCCGGATTTTCTTCGGCTGGTGCGTTTGGGGTGCCGGAGACCCGAAATCGCTGCATCTTGCCCTTCGACGCGTCGCTGCCATGCAACTTCTGCCTCCGCGCCGCGCCGCGAGAGCAGCGTGCGAGGAGAAGGGGGCGACCACCCAGCCCTTCTGGGAGAAGACATGTCCCGCGATGCTGCACCAGCTGCTGGGCTGCTCGGCTGTCGAGGGCCGGTGCCTCCGGCAGCGCGGTGCCCGCTGCCGTTCTGCCGGGACGTCAGCAGATGGAGCATGTCGCGGCTGCGGATGCGGGATGCGGCAACTGTCGGGAGCCGAGCAGCGCCTGGCACGTGCGGGGAGATCCCGGCGCCTGGCGGTCGCTTGGGCTGGCCACCGTAAAAACGTCAAAAGAAACCCGTCGGTTCGGGATGGTACAGTCTTGATTTACTTTATTTTTGGCAGAACACTCAGGAAAGGGATGTAAATACGAGTTTATTTATATATTCTTCAAGGTGGCTGAGCATCATCTGTCCGATGAGCAATGGACAAGCCAAGCGCCTTGGCGAATCGAGCCCGGAGCGCTTGGCGTGGTCTGCTGTCGAGGGCGAAGCCCGCGCCTCTGTGCCCGCAGCTCACGGTCCTGCCGTCCTTTCTGCCGGTTTCGTGCGCTCTTGCTGCAGGCGTTAAAACTCCTGCTGCGCCCGAGGAAGGTTCCCGGCCTGTGTCCCGCGATGTCTGCAGGGTGGTCGCTCTGATGCTGAATATACTGCGTAGCGCGGGAGATCTGCTTGCATCGAGCAGCAGCGTCGCAAACCACTTAATAGTTTGATGCTGGAGCATTGCACTCGGATATATGATAAGGGACGGTGGAGATGTAATGTCGTGATGTATAGATATCACACGTGCCAGTGCCTTGCAGTTATCCCGCGGCTTGGCAGATGCAGCGAAGCGTAACCCCGCTCTTCCTCCACGGGGCATGTTGAGAAGACGATGTTTTCTTTCCTTCCCCGGCAGCGTCTGTCCTTGCAGAACAGCTACCAAGAGAATTTCCTTTCCTTCTCCTCTGGAGATGAAAAATGTTCTCATCTCCTCCCATCTGCTCTGGCTCTTTCCGGCTCCGCGGAGGGGGTGAGGGCCTCGCGGCAGCCTCGGTGGCCTGGGTGGGCTGGGCAGCGACGCAGGCTCAGCACCGGCACGGCTCAGCCGCCCGGGTGGCTCGTCACGTCTCCCCGCCGTGGTCCAGCGGTCTCCCGTCGGTGTCCGCCACGCAGACGCCCTTCGTAGCTGGCGCCTGCTCCTCCGCTCCATCCTCGCCTCCTTCGGCACCATCAGGGGAGCGTAAAATGGGGGAAGGGAGAGGAATAACATCCTGGATATTGTGCCTTCTGGTTAGGCTGGCAGTGCTGCTCAGGAGCTCCCGGCGTTAGACCCGCCGGCTGTTTCCAGAGGAGGAGCGTGCTGCATCCCGGCGAAAGGGCCGGGGCTCGGCCGGGGCCGGGGAGCAGCTCCTGCCCCCCAGAAAGCCTTGGGGAGACGCCGAGACCCCGGCTCCCACTCTGCCTTTGCGGAGGGAGCCCTTCCCGCAAAGGAGCTCGCGGAAACTTCAGCAGCACAAGCTGTTGCTGCGATGTTGTTGTATAAATATGTTTTATGTATAAATATGCATTTGAATCCATGTTTGGACTCAAACCTGTCTGTTCATCCAGCTGTCGAGTAACCTCTGCAAACAGCAGGGTCCTTCCCGACAGATTGGAACCAAGCAAACCGCTGCCTGCGCTGCGAAACATGTTTAATTTGTGAAAGAGATGGTAACTTTGTGGAATTAATAAGACGCGCTGGAAGAGGGAGCCGCGCTCGGAAGAGCCGAGTGCCGGTTGCGAGCGCGGTTTGCAGCTTGCTGGTAATCCTGCAATTAAAGCTACAGTACCAGCGTATCACCAAAATGGGATTTGCATAATTTGAAATTTGAGGAAAATCTCTAAATACTTTAATTTTGATAGAAACTGTTTCCACTGCTGACATGTGTCTACACCTATAATTTCAGTTGATAAATTGCTGTAATTTCTTCTCCATTTCATGTTCTTTCTAACATTAATTGTCAGTTGTAGAGTAAAACAGTAGAAAGAGAGAGAGGGAGAGAATAATGTCATTGTGCTTTTGTGGTGTGAATAGCCTTCCGAGGAATGATTATCTTCCGCACAGATGCAAATAAAGGAAAAAAAGAGAGACCTCTCGGCTTGCACAGAACTGCCGCGATGGGTCCCCGCGTCCCCCGGGAGCCAGGCGAGCAGGGGGTTAATGCCGCGTAACGGTGGCAGGAGGAGGTCGCCCAAACTGCAAGGTGATGAGGATGGGTAGGGGTGGCCGTGCAGCACGTCTCCTCCGCCAGCCGCGCTCCCCTTCCCACCGCCCCAAATGCCACTTTTCAAGCTACTTTTAAATAAAATACCCTTTCAAATCGCGGGCTAGGGATACTAAATTATTCTATTAATTTATTATTCATGATGAAAAATTATTCTAATAAACGATGAAAAATTATTCTAATAACATTCGCTCCTATTAATATGCTGCCGCCGCGCGCTGAGCCCGCTTCCCGCGGCTGCTCCCCTCCTTAGCGCTGATCTATTTGGCTCAGGGTTTGTTGAAATTAAAACATGCCCCCGTGGAAACGCGCTGTGTCCCATGGCAGCGGGGGGGAGATGAGTGGGAGCGAGCTTTCCCACACGGGGCAGCCCGGGAAGGTGGGCAGAGTGCGGATCTGTGCGGCAGCGGGACCGCGGTCCAGCCCGGGGGCTTGGGGGCTGCCGGCCCTTCGGCTAGGAGCTTTATGCCCATGGTCTATTAAATTTATCGCCCCGTGTTGCCAATCCAGCATCTCCAGCGCAGGAGAGGGCTCCTTGCCCGTCCCCTTTGCTGGGATAGTGGCCTCCTCGCTCCCCTCCTGCCCCATCTCGAAACCCAGGGCTTGCATCACTTCTTGCACCCATCGCTCACTGCAGAAACCTCCCGAAACCCAAAGGCTCCACGCGGGCGTCGCCGAGCCGGGAGCCTTCCCGGGAGCAGAGCTTGCAGCCGGGCGCGGGATGAGGCCGTCATGCCGCTGCCACCCGCGGCCCGGGCTCCTTCCCCGCTTGCCGCGCTGGCACCGCGCGCTGCCAGGCTCCCTGCCAGCGAGATTTTCCGAATGGCTCCTGCGCCCGCCTGCCCGGCGGAGCTGCCGCCTGCCAGCTGGCTCCCCGCCCCGCCGCGCTCGCCGGCAGCTGGAGGCTCGCGCGGCTGCACTGGTGGCGGAGCAGCCGGGGCGGGGGACCCGCCAGCAGCCCCCAGCCGGGGCCCAAAGGTGCCTTCGGTGTCCCCAGGCCCAGCGAAGGGAGGCAGGAGGCCACGCGGTGCCGTCTCCCGGAGCTCACCGGCCGTGAGGAAATGCATCCTACGGAGATGCTGCAGAGGTGTCTCAAGGGCTGTGGATGAGCCGGGATCTCCTCGAAATTCCTTTGCAACTGGATGCACCAACCGAGGGCGGAAGAGAGTGAGGGGCAGATAAGCAGGTAGCCTTGGGCATCTCCAAAGCCGTCTCACCAGGCTCCAAGGTGCCATCTCAGCTGGCTTTGCTTTCCCCATCATCTGTGGGTGAGCAAGCGTGACTTAGAGAAAATCTCCAGCTTTCCAAAGGAGCAGCAGCATCTGGACAGCTGATGCTTTAGGCAGTGACCAAAAGTGGTGGCTTCCTTGGACCAGCGGAGGATTCTCCACCAGAAGCCTCGTGGTGCTCTGCTGTTCCCATCCGGCCCCGGAGATGTCGGAAGAGGGCACAGGAGCCGCTCCGGTGCTGCGGGCCGGGGAGAGGGAAGCGCGGCTTGAAGAGAGAGCGACCGTGAGAGCCATGCGGAGGAGGAGGCTGGCAGTGCCGCAAGGTGAAGGGGACTCCAGCCGTGCATCACCCCAGCGAGGGGCTGAAGGATGGATGGAGGAAATCCACCCAGCTCCATCCTCACTCATCACAGCTGTTCCAAGAGTTGATCAGAAACTTCCGAATCAGCAACATCTTCAACCTGCAGCAGAGCTTTGCTCATGGAAAAAAACTTTTGCTGAGGCTCCCTTTGGGCGTCGGTGTTGCTTTCCCCAAAGCTTTGGTCGTTCGTGGGTTCAGTCTGCACAATATATATTCCATGCCGGAGACGGATCTTTTTTCTGACCTTTTCTTTTTCTGATCTTTTTTTTTCTTCTGACTGCCTGTGCAAACCTAATAATTCCTTGCACAAATATATCTGCTCCTACCTGCGCCTCCCCAACTGGCACACGTACTTATGCCAATTGCATGGCAAATTAGATGCACAAGCGTGCGTTAAATGTTTCTGTGACTCAAAGTCCTAATAAAAAAGCTCACCTCCAGGTGACATTATTACAGCTTTAACAAGTAGAGTGCCTTAGCGAAAGGACTTCATCTCAAAGGACTTTCACTGAAGCCATCTTCTTCTTTGTGTGTTCCTCCCTCACAGCATGGGCAATAAAAGGACCAGCTACAGCTCAGAAGATTCCTTAGCTTTTGCATTTGAGGATAGCTTTCACTCTGTTTTTTCCCTCTTCTCTGATGGCATATTAGATCAAGCCATTAAGCAACATCCCCTCTTTCTCCTGGGAATATTCATCAATAGTAATGAATAGTACTTGCTCGGGGCTGCCCCCTCCTTGCCCAGGAACGCTGCTGGCACACAATACAGCCCTGCTGCAGAAACGCTGGCGTTTGTTTTTGTTTCTAAGAGTCATTTAATTTGCGATTTTTTTTCTCTCTCCCTGGGATTCTGGGTTCTGGGTGTAGAAGCAGACAGTCCGCCAAAGCGGAGTTTTTATCCGCGCCGGTGGGGAAAAGGCTTGACATCAAAGTAAATGCGCAAGCGGAAACTCCTTAATCCCGACTGACTGTGCTGGTGTCAGTTTGACTCACCTGAATTACAGGCGGACTCGGCTGAACTGATGCACGCCTCTTTTTGCGCCGGTGCAATATACCTGTTTAGAGGGCTTACACGAGGACAAAGCAAGCCCAAAATATGTTAAACGAAGACTGGGTTACTTGTGCTAGACCTAGACACGGCATCGTGGAGCCGCTCGCTGCCAAGGGGCACCGCGAGGAAGCCTGGCTCCCCCGGGCGATTGCCCTGCTCTTGTTGAGCAGATGATGGCTGAAACCACAAAATAATGATTCTGCGAATAAAATAAAAGCCCTGGATCCCAGAGATGTGGAGAGCGCTCCAGAATTGGGAGCAGGAGCACGCGTGTAGGGCCTCTCTGAGCCCCAGAGCAATTTGTGCCGCTGTTGCTCTATTTGTGTCACCAGCCTTTGGTCCCCTGGCAGTTTTGTCGATGCAGTCAGGCTATGCCCAGCGCAGATCTTGCTTTGCGCCCACTCAGCTCGCGAAGGGAGGGATTTTCAAGCAAGTAGCTGCATCAGTTACCCAAAGGGAAATTAATGTAGACAGTACCTTAAGCTCCGTTTGCCTCACGCCGCTTGTTTCTCCCATCTCCAAAAAGTTAATCAAGAGTTTTAGTTCATTTAGTTTAGTTTGGAAGTTTCTGCAGGCAGCCTGGAGTGGGTACAGCAGCCCCGTCCCGCGCGGTCCAGCGCCCCGGGCCGGCTGCGTTGTCGGAGGGTCGCGGCTCGGAGGCGGCAGGGACACGGCAGCTCCCCGAAAGCCCGCAGGGTCTGTGACAAATAAACTTTGGCTCCCGAGTGCTCAAATTCCCAGTTTTCCCACGGTATTGCACGAGCTGGTCTGCTGGAGCCCGGTGCCTCTGCTCGGATTGCAAAGGCCGCTGTAGTCCCGTCTTCGTTAAGACGATAAGCTAGAGCAGGAAAGCAGAAAAAAAAAAAAAAAAAACTCCCCTAGTGTGTTATATCTTTTTCTCCCAAGGAATATCGCATGACTTGGACAGCTACTGTAATGCTAATATACAAATCAAAACTTGGAGGAGCAAAATAGAAACATCCGACCATATTAAATAAGGTTTGGGTTTTTTTTTTTTATGTTTGAAAGCTCGCAAAAATCTAGATATTAAATTGATGCCCTGGCACTTGTGCAGTGTAACAGGCAGATTCAATTAAAAGAAGAAAATATGTCCAGCCTGTAGTGTGGGCTAAGCAGCAATAAAAAAAGCAAATCAATTTTTCAGGAGTTTCAAAGCCTGGTGCAGATTTCCAGAAGGCAGAAGCCAAAAATATATTTATTAAAAAAGACCCTAGGGGCTCAACAGTGTCATTTTAACCAAACTACTGCACCTTCAATATGATAAACTGTCAGTATATTTTGAGAAATATTTTGTAAATAATCCATTTATATGTATAGATATAACATGATAGGTATATATAGATAAACGCATATGCTTATGGTGCATGTATTCAGTGTCACTGATTATCTGATCGAGGCACAATAGTATACTGCAAAAACTTGGACCGGCTAAGTTATAGTCAAATATTTTTTCAGATACCCGATTAAACATTGCCATGTTTTCTGTGTAGCATTAATTTAGGGATCTGTATATACATATATGTACATATGTAAGTGTATGTGTATTTATAGTGTATATGTGTGTGTGTGTATACATTTAATATATATACACACACATATGTAATGATGATATACACACACAAATGATGGATTATTTGCATAATATTGGATGGAAACATAATGATGGATTATTTGCAAAATATTCTTGATGTAGCTGGAATTACTTCTCCAGAAGCAATTGAAAAGAAGAACTCCTTTTGGGGCGTTCCTGGCTTTGTTTTGTCGTTTTTTGCTTTCCCTGGGAGCTGAAGGCAGGGCTGCCCAAGGGCGCTGGGCTGACGTGGGGTTTACCCGGCCAGCCCCGTGCAGAACCGAGAGCCGCCGTTCCAGCCTTCCTCCTCTCCTCCCGCAACACACAGCAACCTTTAGAAACCAAGGGTGGGCGAGTGTTTTTTGCCGCTGTTGTTGCTAGAAACAGGTGATCGTAAAACGTCGCACCGCGTTCAGGCAGCAAACTGGGAAAAAATCATTTTCTGTTTTTGCACTGAGCCGCAGATTTATTTCCCCGAAGAAACCTAAGTGTGACTGCAAAGATTAAAAAAACTGGGGGTAAGCAGCATGGTGGTGATGATTAAGGTGCCCTTCCAAGAAATAAATAAATAAAGCCAACCTCCTGGCACTTTCCCATAGGTCTTCATTACACCCTGTATCGTTACACCCGCTCTCCATATAATCAAGCCGCGAAAGAGCTCAGTAGAGTGAGAACCTCCCATTTCAGACCCTCAGTGTTCGAGACAATATAAACCCAGCTGGCAGGATGAATGTGTTTTTTATTTAAAACACAGACAAACACACACACAGAGGGAAAGAAACCCTGCAAAGCCAAATTTGCTTCGAAATCTATTTACGTTTTGCAAGACTCAAGATCACCTTGAACCGTATTTACTGCTTCCTTTCCCTCTTTCTTTTGAAGTTGCAAGTTCTACAGAAAAACAAAACAAAGGAAGGAAAAAAGGAAGTGTGCAGAGAAGCTATTTATGATATGTATTTTTTAATGCTGACATTTTAAAAGGTTGAAATGTTATGGTGTCTTTTGCAAAGTTATGCCATTTAAACAAGATAACATGGCATTTTACCATTAAAGAAAAGACCCGCTTTTTTACTAGTACCTTTGAACAGTTTATCATTTTGCAATAATATCCTTCAGCTATGTAGCGCTCTGTTCTTTTTCAAATGGAGGACAACATCTCTTCTAATTGTGCTTATGATACCAATTAGCATTGGGGTTTTCTGCTTTTATTAATAAACAGCCTTTCGAAGAGCACCGTGGATGTCCTAAATATTTTTCCCCTACACGGGATTCAGGAAGAAATTGTAATTAATTCCTCTTTCAGAAAAAAAGCAAAGCTATTTTTAAATTGCATGCCTGATTGAATTAACAAAGTGTTAGACAATTAACAGTCTTTCTTTTTTATTTTTATGTTCTTTAAAATGCAGATTCAATTTAATACTGTTTTTGCCTTCATCCTTTTCATGTGTCCTAATTGTTAGCTAAGTAGTGTCAGAGCTGCGTGTTATCGGCCAAGGCAGGTGTCAGGTTTAATATTATTAAAGATGCAATTACTCCTTTCTCAAGCACAGCTTGTCAGTTTAGCTCATCAATGTATATATCAATACATTTTTAAAAGAAAAAGAATTCTGTTTCCCATTCTTAATTATCTCCTTGGTATCCTGCCTCTTGTTTTGGAGACGTCCCTCCAACCTTCGCCCGCGTGTGTCCCGTAGACCGTAATGAGGGCTGACAGTCCGGAGGGGCGTCAAGCCGCACGGCGTGAGGGTGCTGGGGAAGTCACAAGGGAAAATGTTAGTTTGTGATGCTCCCGTAAGAGCAGCAACGGTGGGCGGTGAGCTTGCATGCTCTCGTTGCCTTTTGTGTGCAACGAGAAGTCCCCTTCTTCTGTCCTTCAAAAGCTGGTGGGTTCAAATCGCCCCCTTCCCCGCTTGTGACTCTTGGGTTTGGATCTCAGCCTCCTGGCGAATGCGTTGGCTGGACAGATGAGTCACCCAAAATGTGGTTCAAAGTTAATCGAACCTATGCACTGAACATGGCGTGAATTCATAAATCATTTGAGCTGGCAAAAGTGAAACCCTGAAATACATTTTGGGGAAATTTCCTAAATGATATCGTTCCTAAATTTCAGAACCGTGACTTGTTTTGGACTCTGCCTAAATTTAATTTTAAGGGAAGGTTTCGAAATCAGATGTTTCATTCTGGGTTGAACAACGTGTTCTCTTTGACCCAAAGTGAAGTACACATACACACACCGCCGCAATTTGGCCGCCGTTCAAAAAATCAATTATTCTCCACGCTTCCACTGTGCCCCTGGAGGGGATTTGTTCCCTGACCGTTCCCAGTCAGCTGAACCATATCCTGAAGGGTATATAAACCATAAACATATAACAGTTTAACGGATCAAGTTGTAGTTTATTCACACGTCTTCCAGCATCAGCACACCAAAGGTATTTTCGTTCTGACACTTTCTTTTCCTTTTAGTCTAGGGCAAGGTCTTTTCCAAGACGGGCGCCCAAAAAGTCCACAGCCTCCATTTTGTCCTCATTTATTCCTACCCAGACCTGTGTCCTGCAGGCTGAATGACTCTGGTCATTTTAGGATGAGGCCGATGCACGCTGCCAAGGCAGTTTCCATTTGCCCTGGGAATGTGCCAGTTTGCTCTGCTGCTGGACCTGAGCTGCAGCCCGAGAGCTTCACGCTGCAGCCAGCCAAGGGCCTTCTGGCTTGAAAAACCGCATGCGCTCAGAAGGGCTGCTCTGCTGAAATGTCAGCCTCCGAGGGAAGCGTGTGCCCCTTCACTGCTCTCTCGCAGAATTTCGTGACCAAAGAAAGTTTTCAGCAAATTTAAATTTAAAAATAATTGTCCGTATGTGTGACAAAATAACTATTTCTCCCATCCTCCCCCAATCCTTTTCCCTTTCCATTGATGGAAATGAAGATGTCCAGGGAGGCATTTTGATGCCAATGAGATGTAGCGCGGCTCGACCTGCCCATCAGTGCAAAAGCCTTCCCGGCTCGACACCCCTTCGGAGCATTTCCTTCCCTCTGCTCTGGCCAAGGGTGCAGGTTTCGGTGCCGCAACTGGGAATCATCTGCTCGCCGGTCCCGGCCGCGGAGCGTGGCCCCGGGCTGGCCACTAACGCTTCGTCTGCAAATAGCTGCGCAGAAGAGCGGGGGATAACGTGCGAGGCGAGCGAGGGGCGGGCGGAGGAGAAGGAAGGAAGGGGAATGGCTGGGAGTACTTAAAGAAAATTGATTTCCATTTAATTTTTATTTAGGTCAATATTAATTCTCAACAATAGGCTTCTTAATGTAGAATTTCTCCCAGCTTTCAGGCGGTATTGAAATCTGACGGGGTGGTAGAAACGGTGACTGTAATTAACAGGGCCACACATTCAACTCAAACTTAAATTCTCCAGGCTTAATTCTCTTCTCAACCCAGGACAAATCAGGAGTAATTTCATTTCCATTAATGCATTTTACAGCTGTGCGAGTGTGATGGAATAGCGAGGCCCTTCCAGTCTTCCATCTCCTTTTCAAGAGGAGGCATTATCTGTGCCCCAGCAGTACTGAGAATAGGAATATGAGATCATGAGATCAAAGTGATCAAGCTTTGTGTTTTAATTTTGTTTGAGAGAGCGAGAATAAGGAGAAGGAAAGAGAGCGACCTTTTCTATGGGAGAGTTTTGAAGAAGACGGAGCAATTTGGGGAAATTCACCTCAGTGCAGTCAGAAATTCTCATATTGTTATAGAGAAGAAGGAAGGAGAAGGGAAGAGCGGAGGTCTCTACAGGGAGGTCTCCTTAGCTCCTCCTCACACACGCCCCATGCTACGAGGGCAGTTGTGTGTAGCCTCCCTAATCTTTTTGGTTACCCCACCTGCAGCTGCATCCGGCGCTGACAGTATGGCCAAGTCCTTTAAGCCTGACATCCACCACCCCTTCCCCAGAGATGCTACTGGAGGCAACTTTGCCTTCGCTTCTTCTGTAGGTGCCATGGCCAGGTTGCCTCCCCTGGAGACCACGTTTCACCACCTGCATCTGTGGGCTATATAGGTCTATGTATTTCTTGTCCCATCTAGAATAATCGTCTTAGAAACATTTGCGTCGTGTCTGGGCTGTCTGCTCCCCGTTCCCATGAATACCTGCAAAGTTAAACTGAGCGCCAACACCTGTAAAGCTGCACCTCCGCGAGAGGCTGAGTCATTTAGGGAGAACAGGGCAGGAGGAACCAGAGGTCCCTCGTCTGTGGGCTGGTAACGGAGGTACTGTGTCCAGCGAGGGCAAGAGAGAGGCTAAAAGGAGTCCTGCTGTTGAGACTGAGGAGGCTGGAGACCCTCCGCTCTTGGGCACTGAACGCCCGAAGCAGCAGCCCCGTAAATGCCATGAAGGGACAAGCAGCTTGGGTGAGGAGGAAGCTCTGGGACACGTGAAGCATTCGCTTCTGCGGGCGTTACGTGGCTCAGTCCCTTCCTCACCCTTGAAGATCTCCACCTGTGAATTTTAGGTCTGAGATGCACTGTCGCGAGGAAGTCATGTTCCTCTTCTGCTGTAAGAGCCTTTGTGGTATATTGGCAATAGCATTTGGTTGTTGCACTTTGATATAACTGAATAGGTAATCAGACCAGTCTTTATTTTAGCCTGAGGATATGCTTTTGATTTGTAGAGGTTGGCCATTTCTTATCCGAGTTTGAAAATGGGATTATTTAAATGTGTATTGATGTTTTTCATGTGGTCTAACTGTGCAGTTCAACATGGTAATTCAACTCGTAGCGCGCTACCAGATTGTTATCTAATCTGATAAGATATGAGCAGCACAAAGCCGAGATGATGAAACAATCAGGGCTGTTGACTCGCTGGGGTCCCGCTAAATCCAGTCTGCTTTCATACTTAATTATCCTGTCAAGTTCCTCGAAGCTCAGCTCCTCCAGCCCTGTGATGGCTGCAGTGGTGGTAGTGACACCACTTGGTGAATGCATAAGTTGATCAAAACAATTTCAGCAGATACGATGGCTGCGCATGCCTCCGCGGCAATATGAGAAGCGACTCATTCAAACACCCCGCACTGCAAAATTGGCCCTCGTAGCATTTCTGAGCTCGCTGAAGGCTGCTATTAAAGGCCGCTGCAAGTTAACGTCTTGCTAACATGAGCTGCCACCCGAGTCCTTCGTACCGGAGGCAGGGGAAAAAGAGCAAGCGAAAAGGCAGCCTCTCCGTGCGCGTGAGCGGCGACACGCCAGCCTTCGGCAGCTACTTGCGCCAGCTGCTGAAGTTTGCCTGAAAACTTGGCTGCAGATCTACAGCCCACTCCTCCGGATGCCGCTTGCGTGATTTTTTATCCTTATTATTACTGTCACTTTTATTAAAAGATAATTAAGCTGTATTAATTAATCCGAAAAGAGGTATTTTTTAAAGCCTTTCCCACTCTTGTAAATAACTCAGATTTTGGGTCTGTTTTTCTTGATCTTCTCTGGGGACGCTCACAAGAGATGGTGGCAGAGGTAAGGGTATCTTTAACACTGGAAACGGGTATTTTGGGTATTCAGGTTTCACGAGCATCAAGGATCACGCAGAAGTAGCGGAAAGGTTTTAGCTGTCTGAACTGAAATCATCCATTACAGGAGTCTTTTCTTTGCTGTTAATTTGAGGTCGGCATTTCGATATCAGCCAGTATTTAACTGTAGAGTAATCTTTGTGTGAAGGATGTCCTTGGACGGTGATGTTTGAAATGGTCAGCGGAGGGAAAATAGGCCCCTAAACATTCACGAAAATCCCAAAGATCAGAATATCACGGTGTCAAGGATCTTTTGCTGATTAACTCACTGGCGGAGTCACCTGCGGATGGATCTGGAGCAACCAGTAAGAGCTTTGCACGTGGTACAGAGCAGCCAGTCAAGCACCCTCGAGTTTGAAATCGGCACTGCAAAGTCCGGAAAGATGCTGGTTTATCCACCAGGTGCATTTTAAAGAGAAAACCACTGCTTCCATTAAAAGCGTGGTCAACTGTGAGATTGAGGGATTTAGACTGAAGCGGTTAATGTTGCTTCTGAGAGATGGCGCATGGCAAAAACGCGAGATTTTGGAAATGCAGCCCCTCACCATGAAGACGGGTACCTCCCGCGCTTCCCGAGGCCTCCGTGCCCTGCAGGCTTCTTGCCGTAAATCGTACCAGAGCCTTAATCCATATGTGTTTCGTGCTGCTCCTTTTGGAAATTGTGGCTATTATGGTTAAATTAATTACGCTTTTTTGTGCAGAAGTTGCAAAGCGGGGTGCGAGGGCGCCTTCGCCCAACGCGGTGCGCGCGGCGTGCCCGCAGGTCCTGCTCCATCCTTTCCGCGGGGCCGTAATTAGCACGGGATGGAAAGACCAACGCTTGGGGAAAACATGGATGCCAAAGGTCTCGTTCGAGCCCGTGTCTCCCCTATAAGCCCGTGTCTCTCATAAAAGCTCATGGAGAAAAGGTCTTACTTTTCTGGTCGCATCGCCATCCTCCGCAGTCCATCCTTGCAGCGAGACCTCGCTTACGGCCGAGCCATGGGTGCAGCTCCTTCCCGAGCTGTGCCTTGGGCTGTATTCTGCAACGTGGCACGGCTCTGCAAGCTGGGGACCTGGAGCACGGGGGGCTGATGCCTGGCGGGCGGTGGGAGCCCTCGGGAAGGGGCCGGGAGGTGCCGCCGGGACCGGACCGGTGCTCTGCGAGTCCCCAGGGCCCCCGCCTCCGTCGCGAGGCTCCTCTGCACGCCGGCACTCACCCACCCCGCGGGCTGCCCGAGGAGGCTCCGCCTGCCTTAAAATAGGTTAATTTGTGGAAAAGTGACAGAAATAAATTGCTGGCACTTTTGTGTGCTGATAAGTTTAACCTTTTTTTTTCCCCCCGAGCAGCTAAATTGCCAATCATCCGGAAACACGCCGGAGTTCACCCCTTACACAAAGGAAGCTGTTAGTCTCGTTTAAAACAATATTGACCTTTTTCCCGTCCTTTCCATTTTGACTAAATTACAGGGTACATTTTTTGAAATGTGGCTTTTGTCTGACTGTAACCAGGTGACCCTGGTTTTCCTTTTTTTTTTTCCTTCCTTTTTTTCTCTTACAGCTTTCACCCTTTCCTTTCTTCTTCTAACAGGGTTCTTCATTGAACTGCTGAGATTTTCAAATCCAGAGGTATTAAAAAAAAAGAGTATTTGTATGATACATATATTTTCTAGTTCCCCGACAAGGGAAGCATCTGTATTTCCATTAAACTTGGAGAATATAGGCCTCCTCCGTGGGCACACTTATCCCACGGGTTTGATGCCACAACACTGAGAGGCCAAAGAGAGCATGAAATCTTCCGGCTGTAACCCCAACTCTTCGACATCTGATTAACCCAAATCAGTGACATTGAAAATGGCTTGAAATGTTTAATTGTCTCCTCCGGGAAGGAGACCTTCAGGAGCTAGAGTGCCTTTCCAATCACCCTGTGAACAGAGCAAACCATTTCTTCACATTGCTTACTGACGTGGCGCTTGAGCCTTGCATGAAAATATTTGGGTTACGTAGCTGGGATGTGATTGACTCTCCTGCCAGCACCAAAATTTTAATAAGTTACGGAGGGGCAAGTTATGTCGAGGAGCACGTCGCCGTTCGGCGAGGGAGCTTTGCAAGGAGGAGGGCGCGCGAGGTTTCCCCCGCGCTGCAGAGCCCGTTTGGGTCGGCAGAGCTGCACGGGAGCTGCTGGGCCGCAGCTTTGGGGCTTTGCAGAGCCTTTTGCATTTAATTCTGGTAATGCTCATAGAAACAGCGCACAGCTTCTTACCCTGTGGTTCTGCTCTGGAGCATAGGGCCCAGGCATCCTCTAGCAAACCCAGGATGCCAGGATCGTTACACAGCGCTAGCAATGCTGCAGCAATGTGCAGCGCTAGCGATGCAGTGGTACTACCTGCCGCCTCGAGCTGCACGGCCTTCAGATTGTCTGGTTTTACCCAGCATTAGTATGTGCCTGAGTGCAAAATTGCCCTGCACAATTATTCAATCTTATGACAACTATTCAGTTTGCAAAGCAAAAATAATCATGTGATTACCCTGTAATTAGCTGATAGTTACTAATCCATTACATCTGCGGAGTTTGCCTTCCATTTCCGAGGTGCGTCGTGGTGATTTACGGAAAAAAGCCGGGTGCCGGCCCCAAGCAGCCGGCAGGGCTCCCGCTCGGCTTTGCCGCATCACGGAGCCGCTGCGGCTGCTCGAGGAAGGAGCCCAGGACGAAGCGTGCCGTGGGACCTGCAGGGCCGGATTCAGGCATCTACGGTGCCAGGGCAGCTTCGGAGGGGGCTGGATAAGCCTGGCGTAATCTCGGTGATTCACACCAAACAGGTTAGCTGCAAAAACGTGCCTGAACGAGGCCGGAGAGGAAAAAGCAAACATATTCCTACATTTTGCCCTTCCCGTTGTCACTTGTCTTTTCAAGCCCGCGATGCTCCCACGGACGGAGCGAGCTGAGTGGTGCCCGCCGGCACCCTGCGCCCGCACCGCTCCGGGCTCATCCCTTCCGCCAGCGCCGCTTCCCTCCCTCCGCAGCACGCAAACCTCTTGCTAAGAATAGAAGCAAATCACTGTGGCTTGCGTTTTCCTGCCTTTCCTTTCCCTTTTACTGGGTGAAAAAGAAAAAGAGAAGTCTCTGCACGTAGCGGAGCGGGACGGATGAGACGGGTGTAGCGCTGACTGTCGACAGCGCTTCCTAAGAAAACCCTCTGCCTGCAAACGGTCTCGTTGATATGTTCAGCTCGACACGTTGGATTGATTTCTGATTGTTTTACAAAGCTCACTTGCGCATGTTTTCATTAGCAAGGCTGGGTAGTTTTCGTACTGACACTCACAAAATGTTAGCGCTATTAATATAATTTGATATCATCTATATTGCCTCTAATTGTGACGAGTAATCCAGCAAATTAAGCCTCTTTCACCAAAGCTCTCCAAAATGGATTGCGCTTCTGATTATTTTTTTTTTATTTTGTTTTGTTTGGGGGTGCTTGAAACAGTGGCAAAACTATTTGTTCTAACTTTTTAAGGCTGCTATAGTTGTGAACACAGAATTAGGGCCAAATGTTTGAAATTCAAGGCAGATGAATCCAGGCAGCGCTGAATCCACGTGTCTTTCCAGCGCCTTTGGCGGGGTTGGACCCGCTGCAAGCTGCGGGGAGCTGCGGTTTGGGAGCTGGCTGCATGCTCGGGAAAAGGCCAGTTTGTCAAACGCTGCTCGTACGCATGGACAGGTTGGATCCACACTTGCATTTCATTTATTTTATCTGCAGGCTCAGGCTGCAAAACTGTCTGTGCCAGGCTGGGGAGGGCACCACGCACACGCCGCAGGTACGTTCCTGCTGCAAGCACGTATATTTTCCATTTTCCTGGCTGCGAGCCCCTGCACTGGGCTATGGCCTTCCTTCGAGGCAGCGTGGGCCCGTGTCCCCACGTGCCACCCTCGTCGTTTAATGAGCTCTGCTCACTTCCCTCGCCGGGACAGCCGGGAGACACGGGCTGTGCCTGGGGCGGCATCACCGCTTTCGCTAGCCGGCCCGTATAGAGAGCGAGCTCCCGCGGCTCGCCCTGCTTCGCAGTTACTCCTTCAAAAAAGTGCTGCCTGTGCTGCTTTTTCTGAAATGTGGAGGCACGGGAAAGTTCATGTTTGTGGCCAAATGCTCTTTTTGTGGTTTTTTTAAATAAAAAAGCATGGCCCTGGCTGGTGCGTAACCGCTCTGCGGCGACTGCGCGCTCCCTGCGTAACCCGTCCACTCGACCAAAGTGATGGTCTGGGCTGAAATCGCTTCGCCGAGATGATTAAATTAGTTCCTACAAGCCCGAGATGTGCAGAGGTCTTGACATTTGTATTTGGGTGCTCGAGTCTGACATTCAAATGCCTTCGGATTTGAAAGCAGCCTCATTTAAGAGGCAGCGTAAAATCCATTAATACGACAGGGAGCGAGGGCCCGCGCGAGGCAGCGGCTGCTGCAGGGACACGGCGCGGACCCCTCGGCATCGCGGGCACCTCTCCTCCCTGGACGTCTGCTCTGATCAAATCCCCTCTTTCTTCCTGCAGGATGTCAAGCGAGCAAGCACACGTGGGCCAAATCTCCAAAAAGGCAAAACACCCCGTTAACAGCCTTCTCAGTGGTCCCGGGACGGGAGGAGCCGCAAGGCACCGCAATCGGCTTGTTCCAGCCTGACGGGCTCTGGCCGCACACAGGTCTCTGGTTATACGACAAGGATGCTGCAGGCTGTTGTTTGCCAGTACTTAGAAACCAAAATTATGCGTTTTTTTATCATTCTGCTTGGCCTAATTATACAGTTATTTAATATACATATTGCAGCAAAGGCCTCCAGTGGTCTCCAAGCCCCGTTGTTGCAACCCGGCTCGCTGCCCCGGCGGACGCTCCCCTTCGCCTGGGAACACGGATCCTCGCGATGACACAGAGCTGCATCACCACTTCTCAGCGTTATTTCCAACGAGTAAATGCAAATGACATTATTCAGTCTGCAGGAGCTGTTTCATTCATGGTGTGGCATTAGCAGCTGGTACCTAAAGGAAGCGCTCCTCGCCGGCTGGAATAACGAAGCCCGATTGATAAATTCCCGCGTCTCTCTGCCCGCACCGGCTCGTTCCCTTCGCCGGTGGCAGCCTCGTCCGAGAGGGACGCGATAAAACCTCGGTCGGGATCCGGCCCAGTCTCGGAAATACTGCGAATGGCTCACGTGGCTGGGACGACTGGTGTGTCATTTTTGGAAAAATGCCCCTTAATTAATTGGGAAAAAATTGGCACAAAAATAAGTGAGACTATGCGTGTGTATACATGGGTGTGTGTACATATACATAATGCACTTATTTATTATGCAGATCCTCACGTGTGCGTATGGGTGTGTGTACGTATGATAAGAATAATGAGCAATAACCAAAATGAGGGGACAATTATTCTGATCTTTTGTAACCCATCCTGGCTGCACAAATTACCATTTTGAGCAGTCGGAAAACAGAAAACTAAGCATAATACGCTATAGGGAGGCACATTTAAAAAATAAATTAAGGAATAAAATGCGCAGAGACAGAATGCCATGTTTTGTTAGGTCACTCTCTCCCTGCCTTTCTTCAGGAGAGAGATTTTAAATTAAATTCGAAGAATCTACTTTTAAATAAACAATGAAAATTGGGAAGAGGCTTCCTTGTTGAAATATCCCTCGCTCTGTTTTCCGTCCGGTTTCTGAAGCAGCGCCGTGCGGTGCCGCGGCACGGAGAGGGGGGCGGTAGGTATTGAGATTCCGAACGGGATGGTACATCTTTAATGATACATATGATAATTAAAGAATACAATAAACACAATTAGCATATGTTTTAAACAGTTTATTAGTGAAGCTTACCATAAAATCAGAATATATAGAGCTCCAGGGTTTGTTGGGATAACAGCTTCTAATCCTCAGAGTCGTAAAATCCCTGGCTCGGAAGAAATGGGCATCTTTAAAATGATTGAATCAGCAGGCCTCGAGTGAAAGCCCACAAATTAGCCCGGCGCGGGGGCGATGCTGCCCGGCGCGGGGCGATGCTGCCGCGCGGCCCCGGCCTCCCCGCGCCTGGTGCCTTTAACTCCTTGCACGCCGGGGGGACCCCAAAAAATCCCCTTTATTTTGCAAATCAGTGTGAACGTGTGAATTAGGGAGGGGATGAAGGAGCGGGCTTGGCCCTCGAGTTAAGGGGGTCCCTTGCTCCGTGGTTTCCTCCCGGCGGCTCATCGGGAGCCCGGCACGAGGCCGGGTGCCGCCGCGGGAGCTGGAGGAGCCGGATAACCCAGGTCCCAGCGCGGCCGGGGCCTGGCAGGACCAGGGCTGCAAGAGCCCTATTGCACGGCGGAAGAATAATGCTCTTTACTGTGTCTCTTTATATTTCTTTTCCTTGCCGTCTGCCTGTCTCAGATGTTGCTATTTTTCCGCTATCACTCCCTTTCTTTCCCTCTGACTTCAGTGCGCTGGGAGGAGTTTGCGGTTTTTCCTGCTGCTGCTGAACGTATAAAGCTCTTTACATTTATCGCTCTACTGTAGCGATGATTTCTTCCTCCTTTTGCCATTTGTTTGTTTGCTTGGAGGAGGAGAGGATGGGCTTAGCCCGAAGTCCAGGGATTTGGGGTTCCTGCCTTGGAGCAGCGGGGAAGGCTTTGGCCGGGAGTCGGCGTGGGCCGAGCGCAGTGCAGCCCCGCTGCCGTTTTTGGAGGGAAGGGGCAAATTGTGGACTGCAGCGCGAGATGCTTCTTGTCCGATAAATATTAGTTAAATACAGAGAACGAATGGAGCTGGAGGAGCACCGAAGGCCCCGGGAGATGAAGTGACTTCCCCAAGGTCACACAGCAGGGCGGTGGCCAAGGCGGCCGTGCAAACATGAATTATATTGTCACGCCGCTAGAGGAAAGCGTTGAAATGCGGCTGGGCAGCTTGCTTATTTTTTTTTTTCAGTAGTTTAGACCCGGCTTGATATATTTGACCTCAACTGAGCTGGCCAAGGTCCAGCTAAAGAATTACGAAAAAGATCAGTCTGTGTCTGCGCCGGGGAAGGAGGTCAAGGTACATCGAAGCGTAGACAGCGTTAACTCAATGGCATCGCCGCGTTAAAACGAACCGGGGGCGACCTGCTAACTGGAGTCGTCCTATTGCTTTCCGTGCATGTGAGTCACACTTTGAGGCTTTGGTCCGGGGAGGGAATGCTTTGCCCCTGGTCTTTATTGCAATGCTTCGCTATCGACGTTCCCGCTCTGATTAATGGCCCGAGATGCTCGCCAGGCACAGCAGTCAGCGCGCTCCGAGCAGATTTGATCGGGAGACCTGAGCTTTAGCTCCATCACCGTTATTTAGTGGAGAAATTCAGTATTTAGTGGCGCATTCACAACAAATCGACGGGGAAGTGCAGGCTGAAAGCCGCGTTCCCAGGCTGCAGGGCCGGACTCTGCGCAGGGAGGTTCCTCCTGCCTGCAAAACCGGCACCGCGCACGTGCCCTTGCCTGGAAAAATCGGCCCTGGGAAACATTTTGCAGGCCCGCCGTACCCATGCTGGAATTACACACCCCGGCACACGCTCCTTTGGGGGAAGAGTTTATAAACTGGAAGGTGGGGAGGAGCGAGCAGTTATTGCGGTGGCAGTGAATCTCCATCAAAATCAGAAGCAAAATTCAGCAAGGGTCAGCTACGTCTCTGCTCTCGCCGTGACAGAGAAGGCCATGGCGTTTACTAAAGCTGAGATTTTAAAGAAAACATAAAAAATAATAATTTGTGCATTGTGCTCTTTCTCAATCGGGTGCAGACGTTGCTTCCTTTTACTTTATTATATATTTTTAACTAACTAAACAACTGGCACAAGCATTTTTGCCATCAGTACTTGCGTTTTGAGTACAAGGTCAGTTCAGCATGTTCAAAATCTGTTCCTGTCCCCCTGCCATTGGCATTTTGTGTTTCCTAGCAAGACACTTAGAAGTGGTAGATACCGAATTCAGCGAAAAACTAATTCTGCGCTGAGTATTTAACTGTGACATTTGACTTGAAACCATGTTGGTTATTTCTGCAGTTATTCTAAAAATAATAGCACAGGGTTCATTATCTAACCCATATCACACACAATTTGACATTTGAATGTTGAGGACTCATAGGTATGTTAAAACGTACGTCCAGAGAAAAAATATGGGCAGAATTTTTTCAAGACTCCTTAAAAATAAAAATAAAAACATCGGAAATTTATTATGTGCCCCAACTATGTTGCAAATTGAAAACCTGACAGTGTTAGGCAGCCTGTACACTGACATTTATTTGCTCAGTTCCTCTAAATAGACTTTTAGGATGTTCTGACGTGGATTATTGTCTCTCGGCAAAGAATATGCTATAAAAAAATAAGGAATGCAGCTGATAAAATTACTGAAACAAATCATTGTTGAGAAGCATTTGGTGAGGTGTGAATTTGAAAGCTAGCTTCCTAATACAATATTTGTAAAATAAACAGAAATTAATATCCATTAATATTAACATAATTATCTTAACTGAGAATGTTGAACTGTTGCCTGTTTTGTGCTTTTCAACTAGAGCATCTTACTACAACTGCTTTTGTCGCTGGGGAATAATCTGCTTGTGTTTGCTGTAATGACACATGAAATAAAACGTAATAAAAGGAATAAAATGTGAATTCCCATCTCGGCAAAGAGTAATTCCACGACACGCATATTTGTTGTGGCTTCCCTGCCAGGTGAAGGCTTTTGCATGGCTTTATTTCTCGCCCGTTTTCCCAGCGGCACTGAGCCCGCTTGCCTGCCCTTCGTTTGGGTGAGACGCTCGCGCCGGTTAAACCAAAACCGACCTCAGACGCGCCGGAGGCGTTGCGGGACGGTCGTCTCGACTTTCGGCAACCTCAGACCTCCCCAGCTCAGGCATCGCCGCCTTCCAGGCCAGCTGAAATCTGAAAACTCGGATGGTTTCCATGAGAAATAACTTATTTTTAGTTCTACGGGTGCGGCAGGAGCTTGCTGGAGAAACCAGGCACCAATGCACGTGGGCCGAAGTAAAAAAACCAATACCTCATTAAGATAAGCCACAGGCAGAAAAATGGGAGCTTTTAATCACCGACGCGGTGTGACACACGTCTACATCCCAAGCGTTCGTTAGTTTGTAATTTGCTGCATGCAAACAGCGCCGGTGACAGCCTGCCGTCGCCGGGTCGGCCACCGCAAAGGGACGAGGGGCGGCTGGAGACCACGTTGCTCACGGGCTTTGCTCAAAATTTGGCCTGTGGGGAGGTGGCCGGGGGGTTTCGTGGTGCCCTGCAAGCCGGAGCGTGGTTGACCCTGGGAGCAGCAGGACGTGGCCAACGGGTCCATCCCTGTGCCGAGGCGATGGACCAAAACCCTGCCGGGAGGGGACCCAGCAGGGACGTGGTTCCCTCCCGCAGCGGTAGCAGCTCCSCCATGGGGTTAAAACTGCCCGAAGGCTGCGTGTTCGGGGTGAACCGCTCCGAAACCGAGCAAAGTTTGGGCTTTGTCTGCAGGAAGATCGCGTCTCTAATTTGCAATTTGTTAGGTCCCACGTTAGCGTTTGCCTGGCCGCTCACGCAGAGAGGGTAACATATGTTTTATATGGGTCCCTTTCTCTGAAGTGAAATGAAATACTAAAGGTTTTCTCAGCAAATGTCTCCTTTTAAGGACCTTCCATGTCCACCTCATTTCRCACTGGGCCGAGCCAAGTCGCCACTGATGGTTGTGTAAAATGTCGACCCGGTCGGATCTGGAGGGACCAGAGTTAYGGGAATGACGGACGAGCGTTACGGGAATGACAGACTTTTCAGYGCCTTGGCTGAGCCACCTCATTCATTTGGTGTTAATCAAAATATTTTATCCAACCTGATAAAAATCGTAACGTTTTACCTAGATGTATCTTGACCTATTTTAACATTGTTATTACTGTCGAGTGCAGGTGGATTTCGAATGCTGTTTTGAGGAGCAAGATCTGAAACATTTCTTTCTGGAAGTGTTGAAACGAAACTTTTTTTAGGTTTTTTTCCAGCATGCCACATTGCCATATTTACCATGGCACTAACAGTTGTCAGAGATTATCTGGCTGAGTCACAGCTTTTATGGGGTTGACTGTGGTACGAGAGAGGAGAAGCAGCTCCTTTGAAACCTAAGGTTGCTGTTGGCATACGTGAGATCAGAATTCGCCCTTCTGTTTACCATTTAGCTGAATCACCCTATCACAGACCAACTGTCATCTGTCACTCCATACTTTTAATGGTACATTGCACTGATGTTGTCTATTTTTTCCCCTTTCTAGCAGCCCTGTCACTCTGGTATGTGCTAATCTCTTCTTCCAGGCTTCTGTTGGATCTCTTAATGACTACATGACTGCAATTTAGTTCTAAAAAAAAAAAGCAAGAGAGACTTTGGAGAGTTAAAGGCAGAATCGGATTTACCCCATAATGCGAACTGTAGACAAAATGGTCTTCGATCTTTTGGGAATTTCCTCCTCAGGGGCATTTTCATGCATCCAGGAGCAGGCAGAGATTTACCTGGGGAGCGGATGAGGTTCCCCTCCTGCAATAAGAAGGAGATTGCACTTCTCCAACTAAGTGCATTGCAGAGAATTAATTAATTTTAAAATTGCATTCAGTTCTTAATGATAGGGCCTCACTGCCGTTCTGTATTCCTACAGCCAGTGGACCAGAAATCTTTTCCCAGCGCTCGGCTTCCCTGGGGCCCCAGTGGTTAGAGCACTTCAGTGCTGGTTAACCCATGCAGCGACAAAGGCATTGCACGACGCTGGCAGGCGTCTGTGCACAGCGTCTATCGCCTCCTTCGTATTTCCAGGTGGGGAAGTGCTTTTCTAACATCTGCAAGCTGAATCATATATATATATATATATATATATGTTACCTAATCCAGTTTAAGTCGTGATGGCTTTTCAGGACAATGTTTTGAGAGAGGATTTTTTTTTCGCTTCTTCATGTTTTCCTTATTCAGTTCTTGTTGCAATAAATAAAACGGGGAGGGCATTGCCTGCAAAGGGCAATTCGGCTCATCCAGCCTCGGGGGGAGGAATTGCCTTCTGAATGCGAATGTGATTTCCTGCCCTCACAGGGGTGTCTATGGGGGCAATCTAAGCTAAGATAATCTTCAGTGAGTTTTTCTACCCATCCTCCCTTTGTATACAGATGAAATTKTTTATCTAAGAATTTTAGCCTGTTTTTTGCAAACATCTACAAAAAAATTTATTTTTATTCTTGGACCTTCCAAAATTACCCATATGTGTGTGAAACAAGTATTAACACTCAGCAGTGAGTTTAGTGAGTCCTATTGCTTAGCTATCGCATGCAGTGCCTGTGAATATTAACCCATATGGGGATACACACACGTTTTTATGCTGGCAAAAGGCTTTGTCCCTGCAAGATGCAAGTTAATATATGCAGAGTTTTGGTGAGCCGAAGTTCAGGATTAAAATTGTTTTGCTAGTTCAATTGCTATACGTATGCACCATATAGTATGCATAACTTCTAAGGGTCCATCTGGTAAGAGAAATGATACTGTGTCATTGCATAATATGTGCCTGCGTATGTGGATATTTCTCTCTACTCCTCTGTCATGATTCCAAGGTTTAATTTAAATACATGTTTCACTTCTCTCCATATTTCAGGTTTATTACAGAGTATGAAAATCAGGAAGCTTTTTGTTCACTTCATACATCTCTTCCCACAAAGCCAGACATCAGACCCGGGCTCGGATTCCGGAGTGATTATTGTTACACATGATCTATGGAGCAGATAAATTACAGCTTGATTTTTATAAGGTATGTTGAGCCTGCAGGCTTCAGCAGAAACAAAAACAAAACAAAGCACAAAACCTTGCTTTAACTAGTAATTTGAGGAAATATGACAAACCTGACATAGAAGTCACAGAGCAAATAAATATGCACATCCATCATTTTGTAAAATAATGCCTTCACTAGAGAGAACTCTGCTTGCTGCATCCTGCAATGTAGAATTTCTTTGTGGTTTCCTAGTCTCAGATCCTGCTATATTAAGAATGAAGTTAGTTACAGATGGAAGAACAATCGTATGTATAAGAAAATGAGTGCTGCACATTAAAGTAGTGCAAATATCAATCTGTGTGAATCAAAACTGAGTTGATTCTAGGACATATTATGGCATTCCTGGAATGTTTAGATGTGTTTTTTCTTCATAATATGATTGCTAAATTACCAATCTGAGAGTCTTTGCTTTTATTGTAAAATAATCTAATTCCTAGGAATAAAATCACCTGATGGTTATTGCAGATTTGAAATCCTGCTTCTTGCAAAATATAACAAAAGGCAGTTTCAGAATCATCTTCTGAGCACAATAGTGTTGTTGGTGCAGCAGAAAGAAATTATGTATAAAATTCTCACTCCAGGAATTGGCTTCTGGTACTTACTATTTTTTGCAGCTTGCCAATATTTGAAAGGTTTTGTGTGATGCTGAGGATCTGCCTCTCAATCAGAGCCATCCCAGCGGGATCAGAGTTATCAATGAGTTTGTGCTCGTAACACAGAAAAATTGTGACTGTTTAGAGACAAGGTAGTAGTATTGGCACCAAAGGGAGTGTTATCTTTGACGTTTGTAGGAGAATTTTGCTCAGAGAGTTTAAGGGCTAAATCTAACAATTTATGCCAAACTGCCCCTGGATAAAGCGCAATGCAGAGCCATATACTCCRTTCCTAAATAAGTGTCCTCGTCAAAGCCCCGGCCCCTTCCGTGCTCCCTTTCTGATCCAAGGAGTCCTTAGTTTTTTCTCCATTTCCAGTGACCCTTCTTCAACAGCCAGGATGGAGAGGAGCCAAATCACCACCCCAYAGACACGTATCCAAAATACCCTCCAGCCCAGCGAAGGAGACGCTGGCCTGAGCGTAGGGCAGGCAGGGTTGGGTCCTCCCAGGCAGCAACGGTGGCGATCAGAGCAGTGACTCTTTAAGTTTGACCTCTACCGATAGCTGTTCTGCTATTATCCTGTAGTTCTGGTCCATAGGTGTGATTGTGTGTTTTGGTCTGATCCTCTAGTTCTTAGTCAGACAAAACCTTACCTCAACCACGGGCAGCGYAGCTTATGTAAAGAGCCCGTGATCTGTTCCACTGTGTCTTCCAAATCACACCTTGCAATTTCGGAGCCAAATGCACATTCACTGCTCTTAGCATTGCAGAGCCAAAATAACTGCTTTATGCTTCATCCATAACATTGCCAGCTAAATTTTCATTCTGGAATCATTATTCTAGGTGTTTGTCAAAGAYGTACAAAGCAGACAGATCATGTTTGGGATTTCATGCACCAGGTTGAGCTGCAGGAATGACAGGTTGAAAAATCTTGTTTGGAGTCATAGACTGAAACCATTTAATATAGAAGTCACTGGTGGACTATAAACGTGGAAAACCAACATGCCATATTTTTAACAGAATCCCTATTCTGCATATCTTTTAAACATATAAGTACTTCAGTGCAGCTGTAGAATCTAAGCTCACGAATTTTTGCTTTGAACATTTACTATTCTTGAATGAATGGACCTTCCCAAGCCYCAAAGTGTGTTCAAGTATACAGTCGTGTTGAATGTGCACTTGTATTATCTGAATCTGCAAAAGCCAACTGTGTTCATTTATGCTGGGAATTACCCAATTTGCTCACATAATCTCAGCAATTACATGTTCCTCTTGTTTAAATATCAGACCCATGGTGTCATTTATGTAGTATCTGATCTTTCTAGTTAACCCCAAAGATATTAATCTTTATTAAAGGGGCGAGAAGCAAAGAGAGGGAAGAGATGCTGGTGACAGATATTCTGACAGCTCGGAAAAGTCATTTATAAAGTGAACATCAGTAAACATTAGGGGTGACATATTGATATCAGCAGAAAGTAAACGGCTGACCAAGCTAGGATGAGGTATTACACCTTAAAATGTGGCAACTGCTTTTTTCCAAGGTTGATCTTTTCTATTTTTTAAAGAGAAATTTACTATTTTGCCTCCTGCTTGCCCTATGGTAGAATGCCAGAAATTCGACTGAGATTTACTTAAAGTGACAGCGCTGCCCCATTTTGTCCAAGAAAGATGATTACTAAATGTCACGTCTATCGACTCTCATGCGGATCACTTATTTGACATGTTCGTGTCTAAGCTTCGTAGTGCTTTGCAACATGTTCGCTGTTGCTCTAAGCCAATTTGAAATCTTTGTGGCAAAAACGTGAGCTGGCCAACAGCAGTTCATYAAAATAAATAAATAATGCAGTTGGGATTCGTTCCTCTCCATCCCGAGGATGTCAGGGCAGAAGTAGGAGCAGAAAGCCCTTACAAAAGCAGACGAAGAGCGTATGCTGCTGATCAGGCTGTGAGRAGACTGTAATTGGCTGAATGCTCCTGCCGTCTCGGCTGAAGTCGCAGCGCGTGGAAAAGAAAATGCTGGTATTTAAACACAGAAAATAATCTGGTATAATTTGCTCTTTTTCTTTTTTTAGAMATCTGTGAAACGGTGCAAAAAAATCTGCAACCGGCTTCTCCCACTTTGTTGCGAARCCGGTTTCTTTTCCCCACTTTGCCTCCCTTCCTGGAGGGGGTAGATAGAAAACCAGGGAGGCGAGAATGGAGCGGCAGAGTCACGAGCACGGTTTCATGCGGGGGGGAGACCATTTCGGGCTCCTGCTTTGCCTAAGTTTGGCAGTGACCTAGAGAAGGCAGAAAGGAAAGCAAGGTAGAAGGCTTTCTGCACAAAATGGAACAGCAGTAATTAATAATTAATGGTGTTCCCCCTTCTTTGTCATTTTAGCTCATCTTTCTTAGTAGTTACTGCCTTCCAGTCCAAATGTGTGTCTGTAGATTGACAAATTAATTCATGCATGTTTTGGAGGTCGTAAYGCAGCAGGTTGAAGAGTCAAGAATTAAAACGTGCACCAGAAATGGAGACTCCCCCCAGACCCAGCCTTATTTCGCAGTCCTGCAGTTCTGGCTGAGCAAATACTCTATATCAAGCCAGGGTTTGGGAACCTGCTACAAGTCTAAGTGCTCTTTTTTCCATCCTCTTTTAAAAGTCCCTTTCAATCCTGTTGAAATACAGCAGTTAATAACAACAGGAAAGGCTTAAATTCYGAATGCGAGGACATAAATACAGCTAATGAGAGTTGTGTACCTCGGTGTCCATTTCAGCCKGATGGACTCAGCCAGATGCCCATGTATTTAGAAATTTTGAGCTGCAAARGCTCTTGTCACAAAATACAGCCATAATGCTAAGTAAAGGTTTATCCTGCTGCCTATCCTGTGCTACTTGTGCAGTCATAACCTCATGCATCATGTTTTCTGGCGAAAGATCTCAAAAATCCTCACAGTGCGACTGAATTGAACCTCAAAACATCCTGCTGACATAGGTAACACTATGGTCCGGAGACCAGCGACGTGCAATGCCGAGGCAGGTTTTAGGAGCCCGGTTCTCATGGGAAGTAGCTGTTCAAAGGTCTCTTCCTCCTCGCCGGTGGCCTGACGGTCTGTCTTCTGATGGCTTTCCTGTATCACTCATATTTTCAGGATCAGCCTTTCCCCAAAAAATGGCAGCTCTGCAGAATTTTAGGTTTATGCATGTTGATGTGGCAGGTTCAGATGCCCAGTCGCCGGTACCCAAATCAGCACTGTCCCGTAGGTCACAGTTTAGCTCCCAGCAAACCTGCATGAACAACAAAAACAGCTCTAAATGTATCCTGTGTTATATGAAAAGAGTTTTTTATCCTAAGAAGGAAGATTAAAGCCATTCTAACTGCAAGTAGAGTGTGTAACGGGATACAGGATTTCTGAATAGTGGCATGTGTCGGCAGCCGGTGCACCAGGGTCTTTAGGGGAGCCTTTGACAGAGCCTGTTCAATAGTCCGGTGAGGTAGCTGCGACCGTGAGAGATTCTCACATCCTTGATTTGTGCTCCAGCCAAAACAAATCTGAATAGATTAGATTTATAAATTACTTGTGATTTTTTTTGTCTTTTAAAGGACACACGAAAGCTCATGAGATCACTCCCTGGGAAAAAAAAGTAAAAAAAAGAAAAAAAAAMCAGGAAAACTATGAAAGATTGATTTTAATGGAATCCAGGTTTAGCTATTTCATATTTAATAATATTTAATATTTCATTTACTACTGGGAACTCACCTTTTTCAGAAGAATATAAGACTCAAGGCACTATCGTACATTAAGATTTTATGTCTGACTGTAGCAATATTGTAGAGGTTCGTGYTGGAGCTGTTTAGCCTGATGCAGAGCCTGGAAGCAACAAGGTTTCTTTTTTTTCCTACAGCCAAAATAGGAGCCGAAGCCCTGGAAAGCGGTGGGGTATAGCTGTGAATCCTAGCAACAGGAGGAGCGAGAACTGTATGTTTCTTCAAGTCTTCCAAGTGTTGGTGCCTTCTGGTACATAATTCACAGGGAGCAACAGAGACCTTGGAAAGGCCCCTCTTCCCGTCGCATGAGGAGAGGGCACGGAAGGACACAGTTTCCACCGGGCTGGGTGAGTTATTAGAGACTGGGGGAAAACCAAAGCAACACTCTCACGTCGACGCTGTCGTTGCTATTGTAATTTCTTTCATTATTATAATGCACTGCCTTTGGGCGTGTTTTTCTGGTTTTTTTCGATTTTCTGTACTTTTCATCTTTTTTAAGCTCTTCTCAGCAATGATGTGGGCTGCAAGCTTCTCTTTTTAAGCGAATGCTGAAGATTTGTACTCAAAAGTGTGACCACCAGGCTCTAGGGAAAAGAAAAAAAAAACAACAGTTCTGAGGTCTGCAGTGAAATCATGAGAGTTAAAAGCTACCATCTGCCTTTTGCAGAAGGAAACTGAGGCACAGAGAGAGCCTTGCCCAGGCCCCGCGGCTGTGGCAGAGCTTCRGGGCAGGGACGCTGGGAGCTGCTGGCCTCCAGCCCCACGGATCGGCCGCCGGGTGTCCTACCTCCGTGGTTTCAAAGTGAGAGCAATTCCAGCGATAAAATCTGAAGTGAAGAGCCATGTTGGAAGGGCAGCAGAGAGCCACCGCGTCCTTCTGGGGTGACCAAGGTGGCCCCGCGTCGCAAGCCCACCGCTGTCAGCAAACAGCCGTGAAAGCGCCCCTACGCTCAGCTCCGCGTGATGCGCAAGGGCAAACGGATCCGGGCAGGATGGACGTGTCCCCCGGCAGGTCGTGGTTCTCCAGCCACCCCAGCCCGCACGGCAGCTCGGGCTCGCCTCGGGCATGCTAAGCGTGAGCAGGATCCCACCGACTTCAGCAGCACCTGGACCATCGCCAGAAGGTCTGGGCGGCTGCCGCGCAACGCAGGCTTGGCCGTGGGGCAGGCAGGCACGGCCCGGTGGCTTGAGCGCGTGACGTGGTGTGCGGGTATCTTCAGAGACCTGAGCACGTATGGCCTGGCAGGAGCAGCTCCTTTTAAATATGCAGCAGCTCTTGTCTTTCCGTTATTAAACTCACTTTTCTTTTGGAGAGTTTGTCAATACAGTCCCATTGACCCCTATGCACGGATATTTCTAGAGCCTGGAGCTCTCAGATAGTCTCGGGGGGTCTCCTGACACCACCACCAGTGAGGTGGGTTTCACTCAACTAGTGTTTTAGTGGCTTCACAGGAGCCTGGGGCAGAGAACAGGGAGGAGAAACAGGAACCTCCAGCCTCCTCGGGGCCAGCGCCCCGCTGCTGCAGGCCCTGACGTCCCTCCACCCCGTGCACGAACCACCCGCCCAGCTGATGCCAGTTAGTTAGTTTTCRGCACCAGTTGTCCTACTGGGAGAAAGTTCCAGATTTAGCAGTTTTGCCTGCATATGGACCGGGGGAAGAGGGGCGTTGGGAAGAGCTGGGGTGCAGAGCACTTCATGGCGCAATATAGAGCTGCTGCTTCTGTTAAAAGATTAATTCTGTGGTTAGTAGCACTGGTGGGCTGTTGCCTCGTACTGGACCAGCTGCTGCAAGGATGAAGCACAGACGCAGACAGAAGGCTGCAGCAGAAGAGAGGGAGTTGGCTCACAGCTAGGACCGAAGCAGAAGAAGGGTCCTACAAGTCCTTCTGTCCGGGGGCATGTTCAGAAAACAGCCCCSCTTCAGGGAGCAGCTAGCTTCAAGATTTTCTAAAAAGACGTTTTGCCAGGAGAGGACAAGCCGGTTTTTGCTAGCAATTTCAGTTTCAGATCTCATCGAGGGGCTGTGGCATTTGCATAACTTCCCACGGAAACTGAATCAATGTTTGACATCATGGAACAGAATCTCAGGCGTGATTTAGCATTAGTAAGCCACGAGTCATCAGCATACTGTCATTCCCCTATAGCTGACATCTTAATATAGTCAGCCCCATGCACACATGTTCAGCAGCAGCAGATTCTTATGCTCTCGCCACGCATGGTCTGCTTAACATGGGCTTGCACATGCGAACATCCAAAACGCAGCAGTCCAACGCGATCAATTTTCGGTGCTCAAAATGCACTTTCTTTTTAAAGTAAGGAGGGAATTTTCAAGTCCTCTTAAATAATTGAAGATACTACTGATACAATCAAAAGTCAAGCTCCTCAAGATGAAAATGTCTAGATGATGAATAAGTTAATGGAACTAAAATCCCAGTTGTGGCTGATTAGGGGACCAGGAGAGTTTATCAGAGAKGGGAGTGTACAAGCCCAGTCACAGCCTGACCTTGTAACGAATGAGAGCTGAAAAGCAATTAATTGAGAAATTATCAGGGAAAAGCGAAGTTGCATGGTTGGTTAGGTAAAGCAATATGTCAATGGGCCCGGGATTGATTTGGCTGGAATACCTCAAGGTCTCTGTTCTGATGATTCAGGACTTGAAGGAACTGGCCCGAGCCAAGCAATAAAAATAAAACAGGGTCAGCAGAGGGAGTCATCAGTCAGCATGGTGGATCTGTGTTCATGTATTATTTAGCTGATAGTTAAGGGAAGTTCTCCAACAACAGCAGTCTTTAAGCCCAACTTTTTTGCTTCGGGGGAGGATGGGAAATGAAGGGAGGGCAGAGAAAATGCTCTGTTGTGCAAACGATCRCTGTTCTCATTTAAAACACTGAGTTAGGAGACATTTCCTGGGAATAATGTGCAGAGTTAGGAGGATTGCATGTTCACAGCGAATGTTTGTCGGTCGTATTTGCATACGCAGCTGCAGTGAGGCAGTTAAATAGACTCCCACTGACTCTCAGTCCCACCCGTAAGGCACAATCCCAGCGTCCCAGAAGCCAGAACTGCACCTTCCTCTCACCTTCACTTTCCTTCCTCCCTTTTCCTGCCAGCTGGCTTTCCCACGATGCTGAGCAAAGCTAGATGCACACTTATTAACCCTTTACTCCGGCTTGGTTTTACAGTGGGCATCATTTCCTGCTGTGACATTTTCTTCCCTCCTGCTGCCAATGTGCTGCACAAGACCTCCATCCCCAGCASACACTGCAGGGCAGTACCTCTCCCAGCCCACCAAACTGACGGTGCTCCTATGAACAACCCGAATGTGAACACAGATAGCGTCTGGTAGATCAGGAGAGCAGCAGAACACAAGCAGTAAATAAAGTCTTCTACAAGAGCAGTGGGTTGGGTGAGAATTGCTGTGTCTTTGCTTGTCTTACGACAATTCACTCAATAACATGACACTACCTCACTCTGAAGACAGGAGAAAATCCCYGCAGAGCCAGCCTGCACATTTCGTGGCAGAATCAGGACCTCGAACATCACAAACTGTTCCTTTTGGGGACTGAGATCCTGAGAAGTTGCAGAAAATGCGAGGTTTTGTTGGAAAGTTACAGCTACCTTTCCTATCAGGACAATGTCTTCAGTTCTGGTCTCCTGGAGGAAGGCTTTCTAAACATTTCAGATTTGATACTGGGTCTTTTTGTCATTTCCTTGACAAAACCTAAATGAGAGCAGCCTGCATCTCAAAACAGGAACATGGGCTGAGAGGCAAAGGTTCAGTAGATAAATACAAAATGTCCAGTGATGCAGATATAGAATGGGTGCAGTAATGTCAAGGCTAAGGAGAACTGCCTAGAGACAACAAAATGAGGAAAGGCCCTGCTTCGGTCGTGTGGTCCTGCGAGGGGGAACCCACCAAGGGGGAGCCGAAGGAAGAGAAGGGAATTAAAGAGCTCCCCACGGGAAATTGGTTGCCTTGCAGAGACCGGTCTCTGCTTGAAGGGAATGCTCAGAGATGTGGGAGTCCAGGAATACCATGGACAGGGAGCGGAAAACCCCCACTAATGAAAAGCAGAAGAATAGAGCTATGGTTTTAGCTTGTTTAATCTCCATATGTAATAAATAGAAGCAATGTTTCACTGTACACAGCCATTAATACGGCTATAGCTCAAACCCAGGTTTTTAGAAGGAAATTCCAGCAGCAACGTGGAGATAAAGGAACAACTTTATTCCACTGTCTATGGACATATCTCAACGTGCACTCATTTCTGGGACTCTTACTATGTCACGCTCCATGTAATGCATTTTCCATTTCTCTTGACCCTAGAGCTTTGCATTCAAGGAACAGATCCCCCAGTGAATTCATCAGGAGGAATAATAACTGAAACAGAGACTGTGAGTTGCTGGGCCAGCAGATCCATCCTGCAGTTGTCAGTGTGCTAAATTTCAAGGCAACATAAATGTAGCCTGCCTTACTTGAGGATCTGAAGGAAACAGCAATATATTTCCAGCCTATTTTGTTGAAATGAAAGAGAAAGAATAAATGTGAACTCTAAGAAGCAGCACTTTTCAAACAAGACTAAGTAGCAGTGCCCAGCAAGGGAGGTGGGGTGGCATGAAACAGAATTTTTTTCACTAATAAAGCCAAAAGCTTTAAATGTTTTCTCTCGTTCCAGCATACCCTGTCGTTGTTGGCCGGGATAGCAGACTTCATCTACAGAATGGGTGTGGAAGGACAGATAGCCAGAAGGCCAGTGYGATATTGAGATATGGCAAAGGAGGGCCTGGAAAGCAATCCCGAACACGGTCAGATGGGATATGACAGGTGACCATCAAGTTCTTTCATTTTTCCTGTCTTTGGGAGCTATGTGCAGTCTTGGCTGGTATAAGGCAGAAAAGTTTCCTTGAATTTGTACCATTTTATGCCAGGGTGGCATTCAGTCTGAGGACCAACTTGAAGGAAACTTGTCCAATTCCTGTAGTGACTTAACTACATTATGTCTCYAAGCACATTTCTGTATAGAAATTTTTAAACCAGAAGCCAGATTTTGTACTGCAGGATCCTTTTAGAGCCAGGCTCACAGCCACTATTTACTATTGACAGTGGATGACTCTGAGAAAGGAAAATGGGGTTGACCATGCTGTTATCAACATTGTTCTTTCTCCTTTGCTTTCCTTTTTGGATCGCGCTATTCTTTACYGCAGATACCGCAGGTACCACAGGTCCTGCTCGGTCTGTCTGTAACATCTCAGAGTTTACAAGGAGATAGTGGATATGGTGGCATGTCCCACTGCTAATTAACCTAAGGATAATTAACAAAGATGACTCAGAATGAATCTGCTTAGGAGGAGGTCCTTGGCCTGCTTCTGCTCTGGAAAATGCACAAGGTACTGTTCGTCCCAAAGGGCTACAAGCACAAGAACTGCCAGGATTGCAATCAGTGCAATCCAAAATGTGACAATGCGTGGCATGAAGTAGCTAACTAGATATTATCACTGAGACATAAGAAATTCAGACTTTTGTGGTATGATTCAAGGAACATTTGTAGATACATGTAAAAAATCTGAATGAATTCTGYGATCCTCTGATGTTTTGCATGTACACTTCAGAGCTGGCTGCGTGATCTTGCTAAAATGGTTTCTGTGCGTTTGCGTGCTATGTGACTGTAAGAACCTACAGAACCATTCCTCGCATGAGTTTTTTAACTTAAATGTGCTGATACCTGAAATTCTTTTGTGATCCAAATACCACTAGAAATAAGACAAGAAAGGCAAAGCAAAGGTGCCCTAGTACAAGCAGAGTATTCATGCCTTTTGAATCATGCTGCTTCTCCAAAGGTGTGCTGGATTTCCCTCTGATCTTACACAGAGGGCATGAAATTTAGGGTGGAAATGGCCTCTTTATTTTCTTGATTATTTTCCCTCGTGGGCAAAGTGTTCAGTATAAAGGAGGGTACACTGTGAATGTCACAACTTGCAAGGGCAGGAGAGCGCAGAGTCTCGATTTTGATGTAGTTCCCGTATAAACCAGATGAAGACGCCCCATCAAATGCGCAAGACACTTGTGGTGGATGGATGTGTATTTGTGTATGCGTGAGATAACCGAGGCAGGGAAGCATGGCCAGATGCTGTGACAGGTACCYAGGACTCGAAAGAAGTGGGCTGTGTTCCTGACTCTGTCACAGATTTCTTCTACAGCTTCAGACAAGCCATTCAGCTCCCCTTTATTCTTCAAATCTTGCTCTGTAAAATGGGGGATCATCATATTTTCCAGCACTGGAGTGGGGGTCTCCGGTCCCTGGGACCGTTTGTTCGCCCCTAGGGCACTAGTCCCTATATTTCCTTACAGTTTGTGTGAGAACAAATCAATTTATTTTTGTGATTCGCTGAGGAGAAGGAGATGATTCMAGCAGGTAGGCTCCAGGTGTCCAAGGGGACCCTCATTTCCAGATACCGTGTATTAGACTCGAACAGAGCTGGCGTGAAAGACAGGCTTAGGCAAATCTGTAAATCTCCCGTTTGGGCTTTCTGTTGTTGTTGTAAAGGGTTAACAGCCACTGACAAATATTTCTAGGATGAAGTGCTAAGATTTAGTGCACTGAATTAATTCTTAAATTAGAACAGGGGATTTGCACATGATTTCTAAGGGAAATTATCTTCTGGGTAAAATTAATACAGGAGATGTTTCAACATCTGGGATGGCATTATTATGAGCAGTGATTATCCAGACATTGCCAAAAGAAAGAGAGCGCACTAGACTCTTTCTTTCCCTAACCAAAATAAGCCACTCGCCCCGAAGGAAGAAGACTGTTTGCAAAAGCACTGGCTTGTTCRGAAATGCACAACAAGACGTAAATTCATGTATGTTGAGACAATATATGAAAGAAAAAAAGCGGCATGCTCTGCTACCGTGGGGGAGGCCAGCTGCACGTGGGAGCGGCTGCCCCGTCCTGCGCGTGCTCTGGGCGCCAGCGGCATCGAAAGCCAYCCTTAATGCGCTGCTACAGCTGTCCAGGTGTTTAATGTGCGGAGCRGGAAGAGGAGGTGCACTGGCAGCTGTGACCTGGAAAAGCTCAAAACACGTGTGGTCGCGAGCCGGCGCTCCGGGTGCCTGAGCTCCCTGCAGCGTTCGGGGGCTGCTTTCTCCCGGTCGGAAATTTAAATAGGGCACAGGGGAAAGCACAGGCAAGACCTGCTCGAGTTATTTTGTCAGAACAATCACACACCAGGAGAAGCTTATTAATATTTATTTTGCTTCGGCGTATTTCGTTTTGCAAAGCAAAGGGGAAGGCGCTTGAGTGGGAAAAGGTGGGCTGGCGGCGGGCAGACCCCTGCTTCTTTCGGATGAGAAAACACCCGTGTTTAATTTAAAATGGCATAAATGCAAGACAAACGCCTCTCTGCTCTCGTGTTCGGAGCTGGCTGTTAAATTGCATCACAAGCCCTGCGTGTGGGGCTGGGCGAGCGCGGGGTTATTTCCGCCGCCGCAACCCAAGTGCAAGCCTCGAGGTAATTACTTGGGATCCAAGTGTAATTACGGCTGATCTGCAGCAACATACACAGTGGTGACATCCGCGCGAGGCGGCATTAGGGCCCGATAACAGCACGGCGTCGTTAGCACAGCTTAGCACTTGCGCACGTGGCCGCGGGCCCCGGTTGCCTTCGCGAAGCCGCTCGCGRTCTGGCAGCGCAGCGTGCAGGTCCCGTCAGAAGGCGCCTTTTTTCCACTATAGATTTCCTCGTTGTGGTATTTCTGCAATCTGCCCTTACTCCTTCCTTTCCAAAGCACTGAACACCCTGGGAAGAAATACGGTGCTGCATCCCGCCGATACCCGGGAATCGCTGCCTTTTTGCTTAGCTTTGCAGGCTCTATTGCAAAGTCTCTGCTTTTGCAGTCTGTACTGTGACAGCATCATGCTAAAATTTGGGGATATTTTCTCTTGAGCTCGCACCTCATCTGTTCCCGTTCAGAAGATGGTGGGTATGGGGCTTTTCTTTTCTTTTTTTTTTTCTTTTTTCCAAGGCTGCAAACATCACAGTGAGCAACCCATTTATTCTGATGGTCTTGAAAGCTTTCTTTACACTTCCAAGAASGTCAGAGAAAAGCTTCAGAAAGAGAAAATGAGAAAAAAAAACCCAACCTTTTTGTGTCTTTTTAGAAAATTGTCTGCCTTGTTACCACTCTTTCTAGGCARTACAGGATTCTAAAGACAACTCCATTAATAGACCAACTTCAGAAATTAGGTCATATTAAAGAAAAACAGAGCATATTCTTTTTAATTTAGTGTTTCAAATACCTTTAGTTGTGTCAGTTCTAGATCACAAATACGAACGAATGAAAAGACGACAAAAAGCAGGCTGACTTATTTTTTAACATCTCATATGAGATTCTACAAATAAGCAAGAAAATATCTCCCAGTTCTTGTCGGTACCCAGGTATCTGCACACAGCTCAGGCCCACGATGTCGAGGGGAATCGGCGGGGTAACTAGCCCTGGAGGAGCCGTGCCATTTCGGTCAGCCCTGCTAAGCCAAGCCTGATGCTTTGAATGAGCTGAGCTGCACAGAGATATCTTTTCCCTGGTTTTGCTTATATGCCGCTTTTCTCAGAGTAATTCCGCAGATGTCAGTGAGACACATTTTGTTTTCTGTTACATCAGCGTAAATCAGAAGTGATCCAGTGAACTCTGATATACCCTCTTCACAGCGATATCCTTGACATTAAGAGTTTGGTGCCATGGTATTATGACAACTTAAAGCCCCTCCATGAGGAAACAAAGTCAAGAGCAGCACTGTCCTGGAATACATTAGAAAGCATGTTTGTTATTGCAAAGGAGACAGTATTGCCTTGGCTGTGAAAAAGAAAACCAGATCTATAACAGCTAGGATTTCATCTCCACAATTTATCCAATGAGGTTTCCAATCTTCTTGCACAGATACCCTGCTGCTAACATAGCAGTCAAGATCAGAGCACTTAATCAATCATTCACTGAGGACAAATATGCGTAATCTAAATTAGAACAAACCAAGGCATATTTTATATGACAGCCGTACAGATTTTTAAGAAAAAGCATTGGCAAGAAAATGGCATGAAAACAAAATTGCCTTGTGTTTATGCTTGAAGTGGTAGATTTCCTAAAGGCTCTTGGGGGACTAGGTAGCCTTGAATATACTGGGCCAGATTCTGCTCTCCCCGACTTCCCTTCCGCACTTGCGGTGATACGTGAGAGCTGGATCTGGCCCTCTGGCTCTGAGGCAGAAAGCAGACCTCGATATGATGTAGAGCCCTTCTCAGAAACGTTTCATGTTTGAGCATCACTGTTGATTCTTTTGCAATCAGTGTTGGTTCAGGTTTTCATGAATCAAAAATCAGCTGGTAGCATGTATCTCAGAGCAACCTATTTGTCTGCAGGTAGCGAAGGGAAGTGGCACTTTGAAGGATAAAACCCTTTGCCTTGGGAAGGAAGCACAGGCTGCCGGGGAGGCTGGCGCCGGGGACGGGAACCTCCGATCCAGGCTCTGCTGCAGCTGTGCTGGGTGACCTCGTGTTCTCCCATTTTCCTCGAGGTGAGGTATTATTTAACCGTGATAAGAAAAATCGTGATTCTTTAACTACAAGCCATGGTTAAATCCCTTGTATCAACTTGCACAGGCAAAATCACAGCTATTCAGAGGAGCTATCTTTACCCAAAGCAATGCGTTTTGGTCCTTTGAAGCAGGCATTTCAGTGCCTGTATCAAAACAGGCCCCATCTGGAGTGCAGCAGGGTTGACTTTCTCTCCGGGTTTTGGAGGGACTTGCTAGGTTTTCCAGGGACAACTGTCGAGATGTCAAATTCTTCCACCAGCCACCTGCCGAGGCAACGCGCTGCCGTCCGCACTGCTGCCGTTGGCGGGTTTCTTCAAATTGGGTAGGGAAATGTTGGCAGAATCATTGACCCAACACTTCTTGAATTAAAGGCAGTGGTAAATACCCCAGAAACGCCTGGAAAAGCAAACTGATGGCAGTACCCGGTGCTTTTGAAATCTGACCTATTTTGAAATCAATCCTATTTTGAATAAACAGGAATTTACACACCTAACTGCTTATTTTTACATCTGACGGTCAGGTATGGATTTCACTAAGATCCCTAAGAAGAAGAACTGAGTCTCGGCTTCAAAGACCAGCTCTAAATTTGAAGTTTCTTTATGTGTGAGGGAAGGACGTTCATTYTGGTGCAAGTTCGTTGCAGTATTGAGAGCGGGAGAGAAACCCGTGTTTCTCTGAACCCTCCTGGAGTTAAACCCAGAAGCGCAGACACCTTCCCGTTAGCACAGCCATGCTCTATAAAATGTGAAAATCCTTCTGTCTCTCTTTTGTCTGCAGTAAACGAAAGACCATCTGCCCCTTCCCATCCGAAACCGAAAGATTTTTCAAAGTGCTGACTTCTTCCTTGTTTGCATCCGTCTCAGTCCGCCAGCTCTTGACAGCTCGAATCAAACGTCTGCCCAAACCTAGATGGCCCGATAAACTGGCGTGGCYGAGGCGCAGCTCAGAGCGGCGGGAGCGGTGCGGCGAGCATCGCGGCTTGGATCCGCCGGCCTCATTCGTGAGGTCCCACTGACAGCCCAGGTGGCTGCGGGGGGCAAAGTCCAAGGGGACACTGACTCCCCGGGAAAAAAACAAAATCACCGTGTCCTTGTCAGCCTTGGATCTCCACCTTATTGTCCTCCTTCAGGTGAGACTTCTGGATTTCGTGGAGCATTTGAACAGGCCGGAGCCGAATGTCCAAAGCGGAGGGGAAGGAAGGGGCTGCAGGTGCCGGGAGCTGGCAGCAGAGCGCTCACTTTCCGGCATCCCTGCGATTTGGAGAAATCRCTTTGAACTACATTTGCAAACGTGGATGCTCTGAGTTAATTCCCCCACAAATCCCTGTCAGAGCAGCTCCGTGCCTGGCCTGATTTATTTTTTAACTTTATTTTTTTAACCGCTCGAGTTTCTACTCCGTCACTTGAAAATCAAGCTGCTGTGTGTGAAGGTGTGCGGAGATGGGCTGAAGCATCTAAATGCAGGCCCCCAAAAGCGAGCGTTTTTCCCTTAACCTTCCTGCTCCGCTGGGAATAATAATTCCTCCCAGGGCTGTTGCACAGCGTGATTCATTAAGGCTTATGAAGTGCTTTTAGCTCCTGCGCTGGAAGGCTCTGCGCGAGCTATTTTGGCCTGCTCAGGTGTTAGGAGGAGAGGCACTGCAGAAGGAATACAAATAAATCAAGAAGAGAAACTGCCCCTTTCCTCCGTGCAGCCCCTGCCCCCCACCGCTCTCCATCACCGCTGGTGTCAAACAGTTAATTTACAGGCGCAGCACTTTGCGAAGCCCCTGCAGCACCAATTGTCCCTTCCTCATGCAACATCAGCTCCTCCAAACAGCAGCTGAGTCCCGGGGGTCACCGGCTCCTGCCCTTCCCAAGGCAGCCTCAGCCCCATCCAGACGTGCCGGTACATTTATTTTTGGAGCGGTCAGATCCAGCATCACCCGCTTGCGGCATCACGCTAAAAGCTGCTGGACCGGCGCTGAGATGCTCATCCCCAGGGCAAAGGCGGCTGCTGCCRGGGTCCGGCCGCAAAGGGGACCCCGATATCCCACCCGCGCCCCAAGCCGAGCGCGCGCCGGGATGCAGAGGGAAGGGRAGCTCCCCGGTGCAGAGCATCAATGGGGGCAGCGATAGCACAAGCAACACCAGGCTTGGGGGAAGGCGAAGGCGCTGTGCATCGCACATGGCTTTGCTTCTCCCTCGCTGCCGCCGCAGTCTGTTGCACGGGAGTCGCGGCCGCGCCGCTCCAGCCCCGGGGCTCCTGCAGCAGGAGAGATCAGCTGCCGGAGAACCCATGCAAAGCCCTGGGGGCGAGCCGTGGCCGCAAGGTAATCAGCAGGCAAAGTTATTACCATTATGCTGCTAATTAATTCCCAGCTCATTACGTTTCCTGTGGCTAATTTGTACTCGCCGCTGATTTGATTAAACTCATCTCTATGCTAATAAATGTGTTTTCCATTTGTTTTAGCGACTGGAGGAAAAGAGCCYGGTATTTACATATTTTGACGTTTATCAAATAAAACGCGGCGCCTGAATTAATTCTGCTCTGATTTATCAGCGGGGGGAAGGGGAGCGGCGGGGAGCGGCGGGTCAGGCGTGGACGCGGCGCGGGCGTCTCTGCCCCRCCGCCGCTTCCTCCGTCTTGCAGCYAAGTTTTAGGAGCTTTTGCTGCCTGTGCCTGGCTGCGGGCACGCAGCGCGCTTCGCACGCACCCCGTCAGGTGGGTTTTCCTTTGTCTTTCGGAAATTGCTCTAAATGAAGAGGCGATTTGCTCTGCGGCACCTAATTATAAGAAATGACTGTTTCCGAGTTGCCTTCGGCAGGACTCGCTGCGGTAGCATCCGACCGCCGGCGGTTTGGCTCTCGGACGAGCCGGGGAGCCGCCGCGGCGGAGGATGCTCGTCCCCACTCGTGCCCGTCTGCATCACGCAGTCGCCGGACTTTTGTCTTCCTATAAAAGCGTCGAAATCTCTGCAAGAAGGGGAAGCATGAYGGACAAAAAAAAAGCAGCTTGTTTCACATTAGCAGCCTTTGCTTTTCCTCGCGAAGGTGGGACAAAAGCCCCGCRCTGCGTGGTGTCGGTGTCACAAAGAACAGCCCCGAAAGGCTTCGGCTCGGGACAAATAAAAGTAACATCGATTCCTTTTTATTTTTTTCCTTTTTTTTTCCAGCTGGTATCAATACATTAAACAGCCACGCTGGAAAAGTGAAATTGATTCAAGGCCTTCAGCGCTCCCTGCCAAAAAAGCCTCCTGCAAGGATCTATGCGGTATTGAATGGCAGTCGGGAGAGGTTCAATAGGTTATTGTACAAACAGAGAGCAAAAGGCGGTCAACAATGGCAGGCGAGCGCCCGCGCGGCTCCATTGTGCGCGCCGGCCCCGGCCCCCGGTAAAGCGGTTTAATTAAAATGGTGGCCTTCGAGCGCCGCACGTTCTCCCGACGCGCGTCCCTGGCAAAGAGGGGCAGGCGGAGCGGCTCGCCGGCGTTTCAGCCCCTCGGTCCCTGCCTGGGGTCCCGGATTGCAGCAGGCTCCCTCGGCTGCTGACCGCTGCCGATGCAGCCCAGGGTGGCTGCAGGGTTTGCAGCATCCCTCCGGCAGCGGAAGCCGGCCGAGGCGGTGGGTGACCCCGCGGGGCCGGATGGTACGTGGCATGTTGTGCTCGAGTTGTGGTGTCCTTCGGCCAGCGCCTGTTCCCCAGGCGTGGGGTTGTGCCGCGGGGCAGCGGGTGTAGGCGACTCGGCTGTTGGGCTCTCCGTGGTCAGGAGAGGTTCTGCCCTCCACGAAGGGACTAAGCACTCCCTGTGCAAGCAGCAGCAGAGCGAGGCCCTCGGAGGCGGCAGCACGTTCATCTCAGCTGGTTTCTGATGGACCCGCCAGAAGCACTTTGTCGCCCTGCAAAGTCTCTGCAGAAGGTAGCGTAGCTGGGGTGCGGCCGTGGTGGGAGACAGCCTGGCCGGCGTGAAGACATCCTCCCAAATCCTCTGCTTCCCGGGTGGCCTCCATGCTTGGCAGCAAACAAGGCTTCAGCTGCCGCAGAGAAGTAAGAAAATGGTTTCTACGGCCAGTAACCGCAAAGCCAAGCTGGCGTTTCCCGGCATGTGACTCCGGCTTGGGACCCGTCCTCGGGGACGCTCTCCTCTCCCGAGCAGCCAGGAGAAACCCACGGCGTTCTGCTACATCACGCTTTCTGAACCCCCCTCTCCATCTCTAATTAAGATTCAAATTGAGTATAGAAATTATGAGTAAGTAAGATGCTAATTATTAAAGTCATTGATCTCCTAGACAATAAACCAGAGGAGCTTTTCGGGGATGCCCACGCGTCGAGGTCGTTCGGAGCCTCACCGCCACAGCGGCCTCGGGCAGCCGGCAGACACACTTCAGACGTGTGTCAATGATTGATTTTGCGGCGAGGTTAAGTCCCATCTTGCTCTGAATGGGATCCATTCACCGCGCTCGCCGCCCCAGCCTGCCCCCGTCACACGTCTGGCTCTCGTGATAACTCAGATACCAGTAATGAAATGCATTAAACTTTCCTCCCCGTCCTGGACATGCGCCTGATGTCCTTGTCATGCTGCTCCAGAGACACCCCGTTTCATTTAGTCTCTCATTAGAATAAAGGGAATTTTCTAGGAGTTTTGCAACAACCGGTTTCTTGTGCAGGTTGTACTCAAGCTTGGGGTTGCACCCAAGCGGTGTTTCCAGCGGGAGACACGGCAGCGGGCGCGAGGTGTCCGGGGGGACGCGCTGCTTGGGACAGCACGTACATGCAGCTGAGCGCGTCCCCCCGAGCGCAGCCCTCTCCGGGGCACCGCACGCCTCCGGCGAGCACGGCGCGGGGCGTCCGGGGCGCGCGGCCCCGGGTGGGTCCGGCCCATCTGCAGCACCGTGCCCCCGAGTCGCCGGGCATCTGCCGCGCGCAGCCAGCATGCGCCTTTCTCCGGGGCTTGCAGACAGATGGCAGCCGCTCCGGAGCTGCTGCTCCGCCTGGAAATGCTGGATGAACGGCCACGGTGCTGCACGGGACGCCGAGCGTTCGTCCCCGTGTCCCCAAACTAGGCGATCCTGGTGGCCGTACCGCCTAGCTAGGAGCCATCGGGCTGGGGAAAATGCTGCACGTAGCTGGAAAAAATGCATGCAAGGGCTGCTGCAACGGAAGCGCGAGGAGGTCGCGCGGGGAGCAGGAGGTCCCGGCGCGGCGGCACGGCGAGCGAGCGGAGCAGCACGCGCCGGGGCCGAGGCGGCCGCTCCTGCCGTGGCGGAGAGGGAGCGGGCTGCAGGAGGGGGATGTTAGCCTGCAAACACAAAGTGCAGCTCCACACTGCACCAAAACGCTGGAATTAACATCAAAGCAGTGCTGGAGCAAATGAGATGACGGTTTGCATGTTAATGAGGCAACGGCGCTAATCAGCAAGGATGCCTCCCTAGGAGGGCTGCACTGGCAGCTTGCGATTTTTATTGTGAGGCCGGACTGGGCTTCCGTTCGGAGTGACGATTTTTTTTTTTTTTTGGTTCGAAAGCCATCAGTATTTTGCGGGGTTTCTGGCAATCTCAGATTTGATTCGATTTCTTCGAGTAAATGTCTGGCCCTCCAGGGTACAGAGGAGAACTTGAAAATGGGATTGAAGTGGTCCCCAGAGCCAAGCTGCAAACCGCTCCAAAGCCAAGGAGCAGATAAAAGTTACCCAAAATGTATTTTATTCCCTTTTCAAACCTCATTATTTTCAAGCCAGTCTCCCCCATTTGCAGGGAGCTGACGAGATGACTTCGTACCCGACAGGCAGTGCTCTACCTGTGTGTGTGTTTGTGTGCGTTGAGCTTTCCTAAGGAATATGAAGCCACTAGAGATCCAGGGGGTCCAGGTCTGCTCACGCTTACGGCAGGTTTTTTTCTTGTGCACAGTGCTGATTTCTTTGTAGTTATATACCATCGGGCATATTACCCCTTTTAAGCTCCAAAACTAGAGGCCTTTAATGGCAGGACCCCTAAACGAGCACTCGGTGGAGGGTCACGAGGCTGCAGGTGGGAAGCGGGATCTGCTACAAAAGGGGCAGCACCAGCCGGGGTGGCTTTGCAGGGCTGAGCTGGGATCGGGGGAAAGGCTGGCAGGAAGGCAAGGGTAAGAGCCAACACTGCGATGAAGGAAGGGATTGAGATAAGGAAAGGCAAGTAATCTACTCAAGAGAATTAAAATGTCAGGGCCATGGTGGAGGATAGGCATGAGCTGTAATGCTGCTGCCATGGAGCTGCTGGAAACCTGGGATGCTCCTGGAGCTGGGGGACAGATCCACCTCAGTCAGGGAAGCTTTGGAGCAGGGTCAGGAAGAGGGAAACCTTTCCAAAGCTTTTCATCTGTCTCTGTGGCAAACCAACCCCTGGGGAAGTAGAAGGTGGGAAGTCGGCACATGGGCTGGTGGGAGAGCTGAGGTGCGAGCCACAGGTGCACCACCCTGGGAAGCAGTCCCTACCTTCCAAATGAGCCCACTCAACCCCTCTTTATGGAAAATGTCATTCTGGTGACATTCAGTTTCCTCATTTTGCAAAGAAACCAGGCTTGGTTTTGTCTGTTTTTCAAGCAGTCTTTCTTCTTGATTGGAGAAATTGGCTTAAAGGGGTCTCTTTCTCTATTTTTTTTTTTTTTAAGGCAAGGCTGCAGTTTGTTTCTGGTTCTTTATCTTTTCAGTGATAATCTTATTTGCTGAAACTTTGAATAAAACAGAATTTGGGATATGTAAGTGTTTATACAGTGGAATGGCGTATTTTATGTGAGCGTTTGCAATGCAGACGTATCTTCTGCAGCTGGCTCTGTGGGTAAGGTGCAAGAAGGGGCCTCAGGAGCACTGATACTCAATTCCTTACTCTTGCCCAGCTTTAAGAAAACACTTAGGTCTTTTAGCTTCAGAGAGGGTAGTGATATGACTCAGCTTCACAGAAATCTTGTGTTCATTAATGTCCTGGAGGCTCTTGGGTGCCCTCAGAGGTGCATCTCACCTGCTTCCTCCAGCGAGTGAGTAGATCGGGGCAGAGAAGTGGGCGAGTAACCCAGCGAGGCCCTGGAAAGGTGCAGCTGTACCTCCCTTATGCTTCAGATTTACATGGTCGTGAAAAGAAGCTGTTCAGTAGTGCTTTTCGTGCCAGGGAAATCATTAACAAATTAATCATTTACTAATTAAACGGCATGATACCCATGTAAAGGGAGCGTGATTATCCTCTTTTGTGAGCAGGGAAGCCGAGCGGCGCTTCTCGTTCTCGCCGGGCACGCGTGCGTCCTCCCTCGGCGGGCAGCCTGCCGCCGTGCTGCCCCAAAGCACGTGGGTGACATTCCCGTTGCAGAGCTCTTGGATTACCCTCGCTTTGCCGTTGTAGTCGCGTGTTTCATACAGTCGAGCCTGACAAATGAAAAGTATCTGCAAGTGAGACCCACCGCCCGACCTCCCGCTCCTCTGATTTTATTTAGATCACACCTGTGTGATTAAAGCTCTGCTTTAGCCCAGTTGAGTAGCCTCTGGCAACAGGCGGGGTAGATGAAACTTCATCTGCGATGCACAACCGTTAATTTATTGAAAGAGTGCAAAAGAAGGAGTTAAATTGGAAAGGCAGAGCAGTGGCCGTGTGGCTTAGTGAGGCTCGTGGAGGTACATTCCTCATTGCCTGCTCGATGCGAGTCTTTGGGATGCAGTGAAAGAAAATCTATGGGCAAAATGCCAGGTTACTATTGTGCTGCAGCAGTGTTTGCTCTTGCTAAGGCCTCTCGTAACCCCCCTACCACAATGCCTTCCAGTGAAGTGCTCAAATATAGCAGAAACTCCCCAGAACTGGAGCCAGAAAAGGGTGAGGCCTGTTTCACTTGGTGATTTTGAGGTCTGCAGTGCGGCGGCTGGCACGGCGGGGCAGCCGGAGCCCCGTGCGCCTGCATAGAGATGTCATCGGTATTTACTTTAGCTAAGTGCAGCTCATGATTATTGCCTCCTCTGGAGCTGTAGGGCAATGAAAACTCATTCCCCATGGCCTTGCCCAATAACTTTGGGCACAATATATTCTTCACTCTTCTTTACTTTGTGTTATGGTTTCATATACTCAATCAACAGCAGGTGCCACGCAGTGAAGCAGTCCTACCTGCTGCGGGGAGAAGAGCGCGCCGGACTTTGCCGTGAGGTTGTTTGCTTTGTGTTGTATACACAGACCAAAGTTAATTCAGGAACGGCTAGAAAAGCCCACTAAGATTAGGAGTCTAAAGGTGTAAGAGGCTGAAAGCTAAAACCTTGCTGACTCCAAGAAAGCAAGAGGCTTTTAAGATGGTTCCTTTCCCCTTCGTAACTCAATACAAAAAAAAAAATAAAAGAAGGTGGATGGAAATGGAGTGAATTATTTCACTGCCTAAAGTGACAGATGAGCAAAAACAACTGCACTGGCTTCTCCAGTCTCTCAACACTTTGGCATGTCTTAAAAAGTACTGTATTCAGCTGCCCACTATTGAACTCCATGGTGGCCATCTATGCAAAGATTAAAAAACCCAACAGCCATACCCTGGTTTTCTGGCCTGGCTTCGTCAGCAGCATTTGCGGGGTACGAGGAAGCTCAGGTGACAAAGGAGGTGATGTCCAAGGGCCGACTCGGCTTCCGAGGCCAGCGGAGCCAAGGACCGGCCTCTTGCTCATCCTTCGGCTCGTGCTGGCTTTGGCTTGGGCCGTTGACACTAGACACAACACATTTGTCCACGCTTGCGTGGGGTTTGCCAGCTGGCCGGTCGCTCCGCTGCGGCATCCGCCGTTAACCAAGCTCACAGCTCCCCAAGCAGAGCCCAGCCCTTGCCCTCCTCTTCCTCGCCCAACGCTGCTCCGGGGGGAGGGTGAGGAAGGTTTTGTCCGCTGGGCAGAACGGCGATGTGCAGGTCCACGTTGTCCGTACGGAAACGGCTTTGGGTCAGTTGCTCCCCTGGGAAGGCTCGTGACCCCCGAGCCGAGCGCGCAGCCTGCCTCGGAGCGCCCACGCACCGCGCCGAGGACCAGCCCCGGTTTCTGAAGTCAAAGCACATCTCCAATTCAATCGCAAAGCGAAGGGACGCTGGAGAGCCACTGGCCTTTATGGTTTATTAGGCTCCTTGAGCAGGCATAATTTTAGACTTTTTTTTTTGACAAAACCATTTCACCTCTGTGCTGTGCTACACAAAACCCGCAACGCGGCAGGCACTCGTTCAAGGTGATAGAAGAGCTATTGGGAAAATCCCACGTTTGTTGCTGGAAGATTATTTGACTCTTAAAAAAAAACCAATAAAAATAACAGACACATTTCTAAACAGCTCTTTATTAAACCGTCCGAACAGATCATCCATCCTGGCGGATGTAGGGGCTGACACCAGACAAAACCATCACATTGCTCGAAGAAAATGCATTGGCTTGTCTTGACAATTTAGGGCTCTGTGGAATATTCTGTTCATATCTGCTGTTGATTTTAAGACTGAAATTTGCAGTATGAAAACAGACATGTCCAAGAAAGCATTGCTCAGCTTAAACTTAAAAGGACAGAGATGCAAGATTACAGCCCAGCGATGCAGCTCCTGGCTCCCAGCCCTTTCCGAGGAACCAGCTTTCACTTTGCCTTGGGCTTTTGGTCTATCAGCATCTAATGAAAGATGACAGTGCAGGCTCCCTTAGGGGCTAACGTGGGCAATTTCAGTTCTGGCATTTTAATTTATCTGTAACCAGCAGTTTTCAAAAGGGTAGAGCTAAAAAAGAACTTGGCTTGGTCACACACACAGACAAAACGGGGGGAGCTGTGACACAAAATGCAGGAGGAGGTTTGTTGCATTTTAACTCCTTGCGCTCCCGCTCCGGAGACGAGGCGCTGCCGGCCACGGCCCCGCTCTCGCTTAACCCTGCCCGCCAGGGAGCTGGTTTTCATCGAGGTGCGGTGGATTCCTGCATGCTTTATGGCTGTTGGTTTTAGGGCCGGGCACATCGACTATATTCCTGACAGTTAAGGTCCTGACTTTTCCCGTTTATTAATCCCCGAAGTTGTATTCAGCCGCGGTAATGGCACGGGGTTAGCTCAGGATCGCTTGCAGCCGTAAATCCAAGTTTAAAGGCTGCGGGTTGGCTCCAGCCCCTGCTGCAGTGCTGCGGGGGCAGAGCCTGCCGCGGGCGGCATGAGCACCCACGTACTCGCTGCACGGCATTTGCAACGCACCTGCCTGTCGCCTGGAAAACCTCGGGGCACCGAATGCGGCCAAGCCCTGGGGCCCTGGAGGCTGGGGCCGGCCTGTCTCCGGCTGACCCGCGTTTGGGCTGCAAAAACCATCTTCCCGGCTTTGAATGGGTTAAACTCCCCCCTCTACCCTCTCCTTTCCAGGGGAGGATTTCACTTTGCCTTTTTCTCCCTGCTGCCTCTAGAGGCCCAGGCGATTCAAGGCTCCGCTCTAGCAGATGGGTTTGGCGAGGAAAAGCACAAGGGCATCGCTCCCGGGAGCTGGCGAGGCGGCTAAGTCCAAAGCGAGCGGATGCATGCAGCACGCAGCACGCAGCGCAACCCGGCACGGCCGGCAGCCGCTCAGCCCACGCGCTGCCCCGCAGCCCCTTCTGCACGAGCGGCTCCTCCGGGGCCGGTCCAAAGCGTCCCGAAAGGGGCGAGCAGCCCTTTCCGGAGCACCCAGACCCACTTCCAGCTGCAGCCAGCTGCATGGGCTGCTCAGGTGTTCGTCTGTGGTTAAACATGCATCCCAAAGCGCTGTGCTGATCACGGCGGCCGCGGCGTCGCCGAGCTGTGAAGGGGCGTTCGGAGCCGGCCCGGATGCTGGGCGACACGAGCTGCGATTTGCTGCAGAGCAAGAGGCTTTTTCCAAACGTTTGCATTTTGCAATGCACAACCTTAACCATTTGTCCACAGCAAATATTGCTAAAGTTGCCAGAATGAGAGAAGAGCAAATTCTTATTTTGTCAATATTAGTCTGATAAACCAAATTTGAGAACGCAATGTATTCTGCAGGTAGCAAATGAAAACTAATTTCTGATACGTGAGACCTGACTCTCTCTCGTAACCTGATTTTCCTTGCGTTAGTGAGATAATCTAGCTCTGTATTAGGGAATACAAACATTTTTCTGAAGAACTATACATAATTTATAGACAAGCAGATCTGAATTAAATACAGCGTTGCACTCAGCTTTACTAAATCCCACATGCGGCTTGTCCGCAAAGCCCGGCTCCCCGAGCCGGTGGCTGCGCTCGGTCTGCCTGACGAAACCCTCTCCCAGAAACGGTTAAACACAAGAAACCAGAAATGATCCATAAATTAGGTCTGGCTGCGGGTTCAAAAGCGTAAGTTCTGGCCTCTCGACCTCTCGCTCTGAGGGGAAATCAGAGGCGTTTTTCTGCGAGCCGCCACTGGCGGAAAGGCGGTTTAATATACGTCCGAGCGGCACAGCAGAGCGCCGGTGCAAAGAAATACAGTGCTGCATAATTGCGGGGAAAATCAATATATAGCATGTTGGTTAAAAGAAAGATATGCATATTGAGGTTCCTTATTTACATGTGCGAATGGCTTTTTCTCCAGAAACAGAGAAAGGGGTTTTTTTTTCCTTTGTAGATGCTCTTTAAATTTGACAAAGACAGCAGCTTTTCCACTGGCCTCTTTAAAATGAGGAAGTTTTAGCTATTTTCTTACAGCTATCTTAAGAGTCAAGATTATTAACATAATTAATAGCTGCAGTTTGCTCATTTGAAAACCCCCGGTGACATTTGCTGCTCAGACATCACGTCAGCGCAAAACACAGGCAATCGTTGTGACAACTGTTTCGCGAGCCAGGGTCTTATTGACAAACATCCCGAGCAGCCCGAGCCCCGAGCAAGTCCCTCCTCGCGTTAATATTTAAACCTCTTTTAGGAATGCATCAATATTCACTCGTATAATTGATGCTGGCGGTTGGCTGTCCGGCCATGGAGAAGACAAGTGAGATAGTGGAAAGCTGCGAGGGGCGGCCCGATGCGGGGCGGGATGCGGGGCAGGATGCGGGGCAGGATGCGGGGCGGGATGTGGGGCAGGATGCGGGGCTGCTCGGGTACCGCACAGGGCACGGCAGCCGGTGCCAAGCGATGCATCGCCTTTTTGCATCAAGGCGCAGAGCGTTTTGCTCACTTTGCTTTCTGCTAATATGCTGAATGTGGAGCACGGCCCAAGCCTGGGCCATGCAGGGCTGCGAAAGCCAATACAGTATTGGGGATTTTTACCTTTCTTGAATTTTTTGAAACTAAAGGTGGGGAAACGTGACTTGTGCACGCAGAGGGAAACCTGGGGTAAATTTGCTGCAGGCTGCAGGATTTCACATGGAGAAGCGCGGGAGTCTTAAAAGCGGAGTGTTAATACAAAGCGCAGAGGTGAAAACGCTTCTCTTTCTCTCCCGAAGAGGTCTCACAGCTTTGTGCACCGACTTCTTTTGGAATAAGCACAGCCCAGGGCTGCTAAGCCGTTTTAGACACGGGCTGGGGGGGGGGATCTTTGCAGTAGTATGAGTTAAAGAAAAGAAATCAATATTCTTATTGTTTGCCGCAAGGGTCGCACGAGGCGGGAAGCACCGGCCCCAAGGCAGCCTGCAAACGCACGCACGCGGCTCGGCCCCGTCCTGCCGGGCGGAAAGGCCGCGGGAGGAAATTCCTAGCTCAGTGGATCAGATTTGCAGCTGAGCAGCTCACGCCTCGCGGTAGGACCCTTCGGTTTCATTCCAGCATTGCAAATAAAGCGCCCCGCGCCCTGCAAACCGCTCCTCCGTACAGCGGCGCAGTTGTTACCGCGATGCCTCTTATTTAAGCATCTGCCTACAGTAATTGTTTTATACATTAACTACACTCCCTGATGGTTGCTCTATTATCTTTTTTCCAAAATGGTGCTCGCAGATATTAGCAGCTTGATTACTTGGTTTATTAACGATCCCGGCGCTGCGTCAGCGACGGCCACGGGCCAGGATCAGGCCCTAGACGGGGCAGGCGCGGTTGCTGCGTCGCGCAGCCCTCGTGGGCGTTTGCTCGTGCATCACCGCTGCCAGCGAAACTCGAATCAGCGGCCGATGCCAGTTATTAAATCTCTTCATTACAAGGGCATTCCCTGCAGCTGACTTTGGGTTTTGCTGTGTCCAGGGCCCTCGTGCTAATAACTGCACGCTAAGGACCAGAGTTCTTAAAAAACACCGACTATTTAAAGTCTTATAAATAATACGCAGCTTCCCCTTTCTGACTGATGGATATATTGTTCGGCCAAGGCACCGGAAAGGCAATAAATATATGTACTGTTATGGGTCATGAGTTTAAAAATTAAATCAAATGCAGAAATTGAGTCTTGACAGAAGCTGAAGGGATAATGTCTCAGCTTCTCCAATTACGCAGTTCAACATTTGGATAAATCATATGAAAGTAAGTATTTAGCCCCATTTTTCATAATCACTATTAATGAGAACAAAATGGGAGCCGAGGGCAGAGGGAGAGAGCTCTGACAAGATAAATAGCATATGGGGTGTGTTGTCAGCCACGGAAAACCGCGGCTGTTCAAACCCCCCGGCAGCGGGAGGAAATAACGCCGCAAAAGAAGCGACGGCCGGGCACACGCTCGCGCTAGCGATGGGGTCCGTGCGAGGGCATCCTGCATCCTGATGGCCGGACGCGGCTCAGGGCAGGGCAAAGCACGCGGCACGGGACCCCCCGAAAGACCGGAGGGCAGAGAGGGCCCTGCTGCCCTGCCGCTGCCGCCGTCCCCGTGGGTGCCGGGAGCTCGGGGCTCGGCACGGTGCGGGCGCAGGCCTGGCCGCTCTGCACGGGGCAGGTTTCGCCGCAGCGACGCCGTCCACCGAATCCCGCTCGGCCCCGCTTGCATCCGAGCTGCATTGCATTTTCTTTTCCCAAATCCAGCTCCCGCAGACGCCACCCTCGAGGCTGGTTAACCCGCGCGGTGCCGGCAGGCCCCAGCGCTGCCAGGGGCTTGTGGGGAGTCTGCTCGCTGGCATCGGGGCCGACCCGGCAGCCAGGGCTCACGCTGGACCTTTCCCCATGCAGGGCGGCCGGGCAGCGGTGCGAGTGCTGGCGGCGCTCAGACTGTCAGTGTTCCCAGCTGAGCTGCCTGCACCCTGCTTGCACCTAGCCTGCACCTAGATGCATCCTGCCAGCACCCAGACTGCACCAAGCCTGAACCCAGCCTGCACCCAGCTTGCACCCTGCCTGCACCTAGGTGCATCCTGCCAGCACCCAGACTGCACCAAGCCTGCACCCAGATGTGTCCTGCCTGCTCCCTGCCTGCACTGAGATGCATCCTGCCAGCACCCAGACTGCACCAAGCCTGCACCCAGCCTGCACCCAGCTTGCACCAAGCAGCCTGCACCCTGCTTTTGCCCTGCCTGGACCCAGATGCATCCTCCCTGCACCCTTCCTGCACCCAGCTTGCACTCTGCCTGCTCCCAGACTCACCCGGCCTGCACCCAGCCTGCACTCAGACTGATCTTGCCTACATGCAGCCTGAACCCAGCCTGCACCCAGCTGCATCCTGCCTGCACCCTGCCTGCATCAAGCCTGCTGCACCCAAGTGCACCCTACTTGCACCCTGCCTGCACCTAGATGCATCCTGCCAGCACCCAGACTGCACCAAGCCTGCACCCAGCCTGCACCCAGATGTGTCCTGCCTGCTCCCTGCCTGCTCCCTGCCTGCACCCAGATGTGTCCTGCCTGCACCCAGCCTGCACCCAGCCTGCTCCCTGCCTGCACCCAGCCCAGCCCAGACGCCCCCCGCCCGCCGCT
>PTFA01000092.1:1873875-1886672 GCA_003342895.1 Casuarius casuarius
CCCCCCCCTGCAGGGGCCGGTTGGCGCATGCGGGAATAGTGTTGCTGTTACCGTCGTCTTTCTTCGGGCGGAAAATAGGTTTTGGGGCAGATTTTCGTTCCTGCGTCAGGTGTTACCTTAAACATGGGTCAGGATGGGGACGGTGCTGCAGACGGGGAAATGTCACTGCTTCGGAGTGGCTGATGTGCTGGGAGGATCTGCTGCTGCTGCTGCTGCTGCTGCTGCTCTCCCTGTGCCGAGCGCACCAGGACCGGCCCCCGGGTTTTTCCCAAAAACCTGCCAAATCCGCAGTGTCCCGGCCGGACGCGGTGCATCAGAGCAGCGGCTGCCCCAGCCGCCTGGCCGGGACTCGCCGCAGCACAGCAGCAGGCCGGGCGGCCGCAGCCTCACAGCCCCTGCCGGGAAGGGCTGGGATGCAGGGATGGAGGCATGCAGGGATGCGGGGATACAGGGATGTGGGGATGCAGGGATGCAGAAATGCAGGGACACGGGGATGCAGGGATACGGGGATGCAGGGACGCAGAAATGCAGGGACACAGGAATGTAGAGATACAGGGATGCAGAGACACAGGGATACAGGGACATGGGGATGCAGAGACACATACAGGGACATGGGGATGCAGGGATACAAGGACATTGGGATGCAGGGACACGGATGTGGGGATGCAGAGACGCAGAAATGCAGGGACACGGGGATGCAGAGACATAGGGATGCAGGGCTGCAGAGATGCAGGGACACAGGGATGCAGGGATGTGGGGCCATGGGGATGCAGGGACACGGGTGCAGGGATACAAGGACATGGAGATGCAGAGACACAGGGATGCAGGGATGCCGGGACATGGGGATGCAGGGACACAGGGATGCCAGTGAGGAGGCACAGGGCCGCATGGCAGGACGTGCCACCATGCGAGGGCCGCTCCATCCCGCAGCAGCAGCTGTGCCTCGCATGGCGCCCGCCACGGCACGCGGCCGCGGCTCCCCTTGGCCCGGCAGCGAGGTATCCATGGCGGGGCCCGCAGCCCGCTCCCCGGCTGCGCAGTTTGCAAGGACTTCCCCCTCGTAAATTAGTATCTTCCAGCTGTTTCCTCCTGCATAAAATCCCTTCTATTTCTTCACTTATTGCTTTGTATAAACAAACATGAGAGTGACTTGTGCTAAATAAAGTTATTTGTCTACGTAAATTAATATATCATATTCTCTCCTGAAATATAGAGAGCTATTTGTCTCCAGAGAAATCACGTTAAGAGTGACATAGTATAACCCTATTCATTTGCATATGCAGATATGTCTAATTATTCAACTTGCAATTAAAGGCTTGTGTGTCAGCAAATGAGACTAATTAGATACATTTATCTATGATAATCAGCTTTATTACAAACAAAATAGATTTCCCTTCACTTTGCAGGCAAGCGAGCCATGCTGAGCGGAGGTGGCCGGTCGGAGGGGCCGGGGGCCGCGATCGCGGCGGAGGTTTCCTGGCGCCGCACCAGGAGCTGGGTTTTCTCCGGCGGCCAAAGCGCAAATGCCTAAGCTTGCACTTTTCTTTTTTTTTTTTTTTGCTTAACTTTCTTGCTTTTGAAAATGTCCCATTGGTGCAGTCTGTTCTTTAACTATAGAGCAGGTCATAAAAAAATCACCAGCAGATCAGGCCTGGGTGATGGTTTCATCTTCCGGCCTCCGGAAGAGCAGCGAGGCAGCTGTTTGGGGCTGGTTATTCCTCAAAAGGGGCTCGAAGCTGCGAAGGCAGAACCTGGCTTCTCCTGGGTCCTGCTACTTTCAGGAAAACAAGAGGGTTTTTTTGTAATTTCTCTGTAGACTGAACCGCAGACACAAAATAATATTCAAGTCCCCCATTTTTTTGGCTCAGGTCAAGAGACTGGTAAACACTCAGTCCCGGGGTCGGGAATAGTAATGCGTTATCCCCTTCCTTTACATACAAACATTTTGACGGCTTTGTTGGCTTGTCCATCCGCTGCAGAGCAGGTATTTTGGACACCCAGGGAGGCTACAGCTGGTCTGCTGAGGCTGACACAGCTCCTCCCCGGATTTGCACCCGCTGCCGGCTAAATCCCTGCCAGCCTGTCTGGTGGAGGAGGTCACCTGAGCTGAGCTCCTCAGGTGCCACCAGCACCGTGTAGGGGTCCTGCTGGCCTCAAAAGCATCCTTGTGTCATATGCATGTTCATCTATATTCATATATGTTCCTATATATGTCATATAAGGTGTCGTGGTGGCCTATTACTTCTTCAGAGCTTCTCTAGCTGCTCGCCCAGCCCTGGTGCCTGCAGGACCCCTGTCCCGGCCTCCTATAACTGTCTCAGCTTCCTCATCCAGCCCAAAATTAGGAGTGAAGCCCAGAAATATTTTAATCAGAAACAAAACTGTTTTGTTTTGGAAATCGCTGGAACAAGACGTTTGGGCTTTTTGTTCAAAAATTCCAGCTAGGCCTATTATACTGTATTTGGAGTAAATCCTCAGCTTGGTCATAATATTGTTATCCACTGAGTTATGTGAATCATGGTTATCATGGTCACTCGGAATAATATTTTCAGAGTACACACCTGAAATGGCGTGGAGTTAAACCCCAAATCATATTAAGAGCATTTTTGGATAATTCATCTATTTACAAAACTGCTCTATTTCTGGTGGAGCCAAATTATAGTATAACAGGCATAATGCATAGTTCCAAGCAGAAATTATTTTTAGGGAAAGTCAAAATTATCTCATTTTGATAATTTTCAAACCCAACCATTTTTTTTTTCCTAATTTCGGGCCTCCAGTGGTGGGTTTCCTCTCCCTTAGCTTCAGCCATTGAAAAAGTGGACATGTTGACTACGTGACCACGTAGGAGTCTTCCACAAGCTGTGAAGACAAACTGCATATGCCCTCCTCGCATTTCACAGCCCCCCCCTCCGATGAGAGGAATCATTTGCCGGACCTGTCTGCATTTCATTTGAAAATAAAGTAGGATTTAAAACAAAAGAAAGTGAAATAAAACAGTGTGGTCAATGCAAAATGAAGGTTTGTTCCAGTCTTCATTTCTCTTGCACTGCAAAGAAAAAAAGAAGAAAGAAAACTAATTTCTACTTAATCCAAGTATTTTTTTGGTAATATTTCTCTGTTGGGTGGGAAGGGAGAAATGAGAGAGGAGCAAAAGAAAAAACCCATCTCCATCCAGAGGCAGCTACCTGTAAGTGTATTTTATAATCAGCATTCTGTATTCTTCTATCATCTACCATCCTCTACCAACGTTTCTAGGGTCAAAAAGCATGAGTACAAAATTGTAGGAGCACTTTATAGGCCTATAAATGTGGCTGAAAGAATTAGGGATTTTTTTTTTTTTCTGGAGATACCTGACATCCCCCTTAGGACCGTCGGGAAGAGCTACACGTGCGGAAGAGCTCCAGCCCGTTTGCTCCCACTCTGATGCCCATGGCACCTCCCGAAGCCGGCAGCAGCTCTGGGCACTTGGCAGCTGGAAATGCCCTTTTCCTTCTGCATTTATATATTGCCCATCTTCGGGGACTCTCGTCCATCACTCAGGCTCTTAATGCTTTTACAGTAAAGACAAAGGCAATAGCTGGCCTTTTGCCCCCTTTAACACATATGCTGTAAATTGAAATTTCAGGCCAAAATAGTGCTCCGTGTCCTGGCAAGACTCCTGTTGCTTTCCGCATGATGCATCTGGCTGAAACATAACGGGGTTAAATCATTTTTAGCATCTACGGATCACTGACAGGAGTAAATAAATACTATATAACCTTCCCAAAACACATAACAAAATAATAACAGGAAAATGAGGTTAAGTGAAACCATTTCAGTAATGTTATAGGCCTGCTTTCAGTCAGTGAACGCTGGGAAATTCAAAGTCTTTAGAGGTTATCATTTCATTTCAGCTCCCTCCACTGCTAAACTTCTCAAAGCAATGAGTTAAAGACTTAGCAGCAGCTTCATAATACCTCTGAAATATACTTTTTGTGTTTAATATTCACAGAAATGGTTGACTTTGCTGGGTTTGGTTAGCGAGAGGAATAATAGTTTTCAGTTTCATTGAAGCATAAGATATAATTCCATTATCTTTTTTTTTCTTTTTTGATAAAATAATCTGGAAGAAGTAGAGCAAAATGGGAGACGAAATGATTCTATAGACCCCGTTAATTACGTATCCATCATATAAAATAGCAATAATAGCATAATAATTTTTCATTAAATAAGGCATGGGAATATTTGCAATCTCATACTGTCAAGTAAGAAAAGGCTTTAAAAAACTCCACTTACTCCTTTTCAATAACGCTAACTAATTTGGGGGCAATTAACACTAAATTTTGGTGCCTGCTAAGCAGGAATCTGGCAATTCTGCAGTTCTGAGTTAATCTGCATGCGGCTCCACATACATTAAGCCCAAATTCAGCCCCTGTAACTTCAGGTACTTAAAAGTTAGAAGCCTGCTGTAAATTAGGTGCCTGAACCATCAGCGTACTGCAGGGACAGACCGCGGAGTGGCACCTGCATCACTTTTACACCGAGACGCTCTATTTTCCAGCCTGCGTTTGGCTGCAGAATTGCTTCAGTATATTTTAAATGAAAATATAATTGAAAGCGATGCCATTCTCCTCTCCCTGCGGGGAGCAGCCACTTAAGCATCGCTCTTAATTTCAGGAGGTTCAGGATGGAAACGAACCAACTCGGAGAAGCTGCCGGCGTTTCGGCGGAAAGGCGAAGCCGCGCTCCTGCTGCCCCGGAGCTGCTTGGCCGGGACTGTTTGCCTGGAGCCACTGTCCTGTGCGAGGCACCAGGTTTTAAGGATGCTCTTGATTTTAAAGAGCAGCCAGAGCACCAGGCAGCTCCGGGACGCTTCTGCTTTTTCTCGTGCGAGCATATCCCGGGTGTCCGTCGAGGAACGTCCTGCCACGTGTCATGGGAAAATCCCGGTTCCCTGTGCGAAAGAGAAACCCAGCAGCGCATCTGTCCCAGCGCCGCACCGCCAATTCCCCAGCAAGGAGGTTTGGCCTGTGCAAAGAGGTGACATTAAAGAAGAAACCGGCTACACGGGGAAACAAGCACGGGCAATTTGATAAAGGACACGAGAAGAAGGAAAAAAGCTGCTGCTGCTGCTTTAAATTAAAATGCTGCATCAGCCGGTCCCTCAGGAGTTGATAGAAATCTAATTAGTCAGACAATCTGGCACCAAATGTCCTAATTTCCCCAAGCCACGTGGGATTTGGGTATTCTCTTATTCACCGCAGCTCTGAATTTCAGCCTGAGCCTCAGTAACCCCTCGCCTCTCCCTGCGCCGACGCGGGACGCGGGAGAAGGCGATCCCCATCAAAACCTAATTGTTTTTCATAAACCTTTAATTAATTAGACTCCAGCTCATGAAAGACACTTAAAACATTAACGGTTTGTTTAGTGCCAAGCGCTGGACGCTTCCTACGGAAATGCAGCTGTAATTAATGTGAGCGGGGGCTTCACGGCGGGGGCCGGGCGGCCGCCCCGAAGCACCGCGGGACGCGGCGCGGGGCAGGGGCTCAGCAAAGAGCAAAATTGCAACGCAGCAAGGCCCTGTCCGCCGAGTCCCCCCGACGGCACGGCACGGGGAGGATGCCCGGCTCACGTGGGATTAAGCCCTGCCGTGGGCTCCCCGCGCGACCTCGGGCCGGCTGCTCGCTTCCCTGCGTACCTGCTCCCCATCTGCTAGAGAGCAACCAGGTATATTAAAGGGATGGTGTGAAGATATAAGTAAATTGTGAGGCTGTTATGAGCTACCACACTGGTCCGGCCCAAATGTTCCCATTTTCTGTAACAGCTCGGGAACTTAAGCAGGCAGAGGAAAGCTTCAAGAAAATCAAGCCTTCTCTCTCGAGAGCCTCCTTTCCAAGCAGAGAGGGGTGTCTGCCGTCATCACCGGCTCTTCGTGCATTTTCTGAAATTGCAATGCCCAGATTTTCCCAAACTGCCTCCGTCCCCCCCGCCCCCGTGAAATGGCCCCCAATAGCCTCTGGCTCATGGAAACACTCCGCTGTGCTTAACGTTACCTGCTCTGCCGCATTAATCATGGCACGCGGGTGCCGGGGCCACGGGGGGAGAGGCCAGGTAATTTATTGCTACACGGTCCCAGCATGAGCGGTTGCATCAGTCCAAAAATTACTTTGCTTTCTCGTTCCCGAAGTTCTCGGGAGGCTAAATCAGGAGCGGGGTTCGTATGTGACTCATCCGTCATCCCGAAAGCTTTTGGCTACAACCTCTGCGTGACTCACGGAGAGGGGGGGAATTATAAATAAAGCGTGGGGGCGGGGGAAATGACTAATTGAGTGCGATAATTAAAAAACAGCTCCCAAAAAAGCGGCGCGTGTTTCTCCAGCACTCAGCAGCCCGGGCGAGGGGCGGCAATGCCTCCGGGTCTGCCGGGCCTCGGGGACCGCGGAGCGTTAATACGAGGGGCAGCAGCACGCAGCGGAATAACAGCGGCTTTGGAGGGAAGCACAGGGCAAGGGCTGATGTTTGCAGGCAGAGCTGAGGCTCGAGGCAAGGCGATGTCTGCGGGGCCCCATGTGCCATGAGATGCTGCTGCCCCCGTCTTTGCGGGTTGCACAGCCCTGGGCATCCTGCCTGCTCAGCACAGCTCTTGCAAGCCCATGAGAACAAATTTTGGGGGGGCGAGGCACTTCGAGTTGCTGCTAGGTCTGTCCGAAACCGCTCAGGGAGGTTGCCTGGGTTTTCTGGCAAGAGAGACCAGCACCCAAAACACAGGCTGCCGCAGCCAGCGGATGGAGTTCGGAGGCTCCCGGCCCGGCCCCTTCCCCAGGGACCCAACACCCTGCACCTGGGTGGATGCAGTTGTTTATAGGGCTCTAGCTGAAACTGGACTGGTGTAATAGTAAAAAAAATATATACATATAGATATATATATATACAGTGTAGAGGCTTGGTCATAAAGGCAGAGGTGGGTTTTGCACTTTAACATATGAACTGCAAGGGCCAGGACACAGGAGTGGCAAGGAGAGATGCAGCTCTGAGGAAAGAGAATTAAGAAATCCTTGAGCAGAAAGGTGGCAGAGACCCATCTGCCTTCATTTCTCCTCCAAAGGGAAACAGTGCACATCTCCCAAATCTGGTCAGCCCCGCAGGTCAAAAATTTTGTGTGAATATGCGCTAGAGGTTATTTTCCTTTCCATGCTGGGGAGAGTTATTTGGAAACCTCCTGCTGGAGTTAAATTAAATTACCCATATAAATAGCACTGGAGGTGACGGGCAGTAGATCCCACTGGTTTGCACGCAGGCTGCTCCGTAACGGGCTGAAGGTAGAGGTAATGTAAACTGCCCCAAAAGGCACCCAGTTCAGTTAGATCTCATCGAACTTGCACCCAGTGTAAGTCACTTTACAAACCTCCCCTTGCAAAAATATCCAGCTTCTTCYGTGCACAAACCAAGCTTATCAAATACCTGCGGAGTTAGTAGCAAAGTAACTTAATTATTCTTATGGTGCTATTTTGTGTTTCAAATAATTTTGCTAAAAATCTGCATTTGAGTGTGTGTATTCRGGTTTTTAGCATTTTGAAAGAGTGCTTCTTTCGAAAAAAAGTTGCAAAGTCAACAATGACTCTCTCGCCTTTCTTTTTTGCCAGATGTCCTTCTTATTTTGCGGAGTTACTCCCTACCTCTCCTTTTTCAGATTAAAATGAGAATTTGAACAAGTGTGAGGATGACTTTTCCCATGGGACGCTAAGAGAACTCGTGTCCCATGGAGACTGCCAGCAGCAGCACCCCAGGCCCGGGGCTGCCACGTACGCACGCACGACGCAAAGCGCTGGAAAGGCCCATGAGTAATGCACACGGGGTTAGTGCTGCTAGACCAAATCGCGACAGCAGAAGACTGTGCAGCTCCGTCAGTGGTASGGGTGCCGTTCTCAGCTTTGTACCCACCAAGTGGAGGCTTCTTTTTAAAAAACATCATCTCTCTAAATCAAATTAACCCCGGCCGTAAGCCCGCTGCAGGTGATGGTGTCACCGGGCAGCAGTTAGCCCGGCTCCTTTGCTCGTTTTCCCCTGGTTTCAGAAGAGACAGCGTTGTTCTGCTGCCCACGAGGGAGCGTGGGGATTACCAGCTCATTCAGGGCTCTGAAGTGCTGCCTTGCAGGGAAGGGCTTAGTTTGGGCCCATTTTGTGTTCCTGGGGACATRGCCTAAGCTCTGCACRCACGAAAAGGTACAGCAGAGCCCASAACTCGCAGGGATGCAAAAACTGGCAGGAAAAAGAAAACGTCACCACCAACAAAAACTATCAGCGAGTGTGAAAGTCACCTGGCTCGCTCCTGAGGGGTTTACACGTTTGTATGATTAAAGTCGTATTTATAGGAACTTCTTGTCACTTCTCCTCGCACTCTGCGGGTCTGCAAAACACCTCACCGCCGCTCTCAGTGTTTGGAAGAGCTGCTGGAACAGGTGAATGTATGCGAGCGGGACAGACCTGTCACRCTGGAGCGGGGTCCCTGGGCCCGCGTGCATCCCGGGGCTCCTGCCTCTTCCTCCACACAGGTTCAGGCAGTGGGTTGTAACCAAAGTGGGATGTTGATATCTACGTGCCTAGGGATGCGCGAAGCCTTCTGCCCCCCAGCCCATCATCATGTCACCCAGGTGCTGCTGGGCTAAGCGCGGGCACCGAGGGAGCCACAGCCCTGCAGCAAGCTTTGGCTGGATCCCCTAAGGACACTACGAACAGAAGCAAAGCCCTCCTGGGTCACCACCATGGTCCATCTAACCTTTTCTTCTCCTTAGGAGGTCACCAGGGCGTTGAGTTGCTGTGCCCAGAATGAGTATCTCTGCCCACATCTGCACACAGCAGCTCTGGCTTGGGACGCCCCCGGGCTGGGCAGCACGGGAGGTTCTCCGGCCGTCGCAGCGTTGCACGCTTGCCCTGTTCTGCTGCTCTTCGCCGGCACGTGCAGTTGGCCGCCATCGGAGGTGGGGCACCAGCAGCCCCGCGACCTTGCCACCACGGCTGGGGCGATAGGAGCCGGCGTGCTGCTGGTGTGGCACTTGATGCTTTTGGATGCCGTTCCGGAGATGTTGCCCAATTGCCATGGGAAGGAGCCGGTTAACAAGGACGTGCTGCTTTGCTGCGGGCGGTGGGTTGCAGCGCCAAAGCCCCGCAGAGGGGCAGGGGGAAGGGATCTCCTCTCCCACCCCCACAGCAGGGTCCTGAATAATGCACAGCAGCAGCAGGTCCTCTTGGCACCAACGCGCAAGAAAACAGCTGGGGTTTAAAAAAATAAACCACAAAGGGCCCATTAAAAATTGACATCCTCAATAACAGGACCTTGTTCATATGTCAACTTAAAAATCTCAGTGTTCTCCAAAAGAGTTATAAAATCTAGAAGGGAGTAATTGCTACAAGCAGCGATCTCGCCAGCACCCTGCGCTCTGCCYGGGCACAAGCGGTTGCGTGGATGGAGGGGTGAACGGGAGCGAGGAAGAGCCCGGGCCGGGGATGGCAATCCTGCCTGCTCAGCTGAACTGATATTTGATTTCCAAGCCTTGCACAACCYGGCATTGACAGATCTATTTCTCGCGCAGGGCTGTCCGGTTTAATAGATTTCAGCCTGCCAGTGCTACATTTTGAAACCTCACCCAACCTATTTTCCCCAGCAGGAGCTCCTCAGGCAGAAAAAGAGGTATTTCTTTTTCCAGTTGTCACAGGGACGTGTTAGGCAGCTAATATATATAAATTAACAAAAAAAGGCATGCAGAAAACAGCCAGAGCCCTGAACCAAAGATAAAAGCCTAAACAAGTGCACTGAAGTGTAAGGTTAAACGGGGAGGGAAAAGCCATTAGGGACAGGAGAGCTTTGGAAAAGAGTAGAAATAATTCTTAAGGAAGAAGGGGTGCTGAAGGATGCAATAAAGACAAAGAAACAGCAGTCACAAAAACACGGAGAGCTACTGTTGGAGCTCGGGACAACACAAATGACTTTCCCTGGTCGAAATGAGATCGCTGTTCTGGTGCAAAACGCTGTTGCTGATTGTACGATCCCTCGCGAAGACTGGCTGCCTGAACACAAACAGGAGCAACCATGTCATGGCAAAATAATAAAACACAGCAATCGTTTTGTTGGCTTGTCACACATTACAGCTAATTATTTAATTACTCTAATTTAAAGTTTTACTAGATTCAGCATCAAAGCATAAAAAATCTAGTGATTGCAATGTCAGAAAGGAATAATATAATTAACGTATTTAGTAGTAACATATTAAACTGTTGATTGCACTGCATTAATCGGCAGAGACGASGCACGGGAAGCTAYACGAAACATGTCCATACRGGCCTGTGTTGGGTTCCTCCMCGTGCCATCACCTATGCGTCCGGTGGAGGGAGGTGCAGGTGTGAACRGGAGCACGAGGTCCTGGGAGAGCGYTGGTCTCACTTCTGCTGCAAAGCGCCYGTGTCGGCAYGCGAGCYGCAGAGCTYRGGCTGCAGGTGAAGAGCTCGGCCCCATGGCCACAGAGGCACGTCCRGAGCGCAAGGCTTCGCCGCACCTCCGCGACCCGGCCCGAAGACCGGACAACACATCTGGGTGCCCCGTGATGGCTCCCAGCTCCTGGGTTGTGCKGGAGCGACCCTGGAGCTGCATCGATTTGCACCGAGAGCTGGGCAGAGCCCACAAACCTCAGCTGGTCCCCCCACATAGGCACATACCCCAGAGTCAAGCATTTAAATAGCTGTGCCGAATTCCCTGAGTTATCCGCAACACCCCAAGCTCAGGCACAGCTGGGGTAGTCAAGGAAGAACTGGCCCTTTTTTTGGTAACGTCCACCAACCTTCCTGTTCACCAAGCAATTACAACTAGAAAAATTGTTTCCGCCTGACATAACCTAATGACATTTAGCTTTGTTTTTCCTCCATCGCTCCAGAGCCAGGCARCCAACACAGGGAGCGGCAATCCCGGAGCAGGGCTCCCCCAGGGCTCTGCTGCGCGTGGGGACGGCAGTGGTCCGGGCACGCCGCAGGGGCAGCGGCAGGCAGACCGTGCCCGGACTGCCATCCCCGCCACGGGCCRCACAGCAGCCTCTGCTCCTCAGAGACCCTGACCCCCAATAACAGCCGTGATTTAAAAATACGAAAATGAAGCACGACATAAATAAATGAACAAAAATGCYGGTCTGCAAAGAAAGGATGCAAAACAGTAAGAGAGAATAAGAGTATATTTTTTACGCTCATCTACAAAATGCTGTCTTGGCCACAAAGGGAAAGACAGCAAGACGAGAAAGATATTAGGTGAAATACACAAGCAAACATGGACACAGGTGTATAATAATTACAAATTATACCAATTTATGTTTTTGGATGAAAAGAAAGACTATACATTTCTTTTTCTCCCTCAGTAAGCACAGTTGCCTGTTTGCCTTTCTTATGAGACAAGTCACGTTCTCAAGCAATGTGTAAATACGCACGTGCAGTAGAAATGCTCTCTGCACCAGCCCAGCTCCTGCACCCAAGCCTGTCCAAATGCAGCCTCCTCTGCAGCCACCCTTGGGACAGTTAAGTAACTGTTTTCTACGGCAGTTGTTTTTCTATCCCAGCTGAAAATGCCATAATACTATAGCCTTTAGATTATAGCTAGCAATCAGACATAGCCAAGTTGGAGCTTCTCAGAGACACCCCAATGCCCAGGCTGCGGTGCTCAGAGATGAACAAACTTTGTGGGGTTCCCCAAATGAGAGATGCATGTGGACAGCAGAAGGGGATATCTGTGTGATCCTAGCTCCAAAAACTGAGACTGTCCCAGTTGCATATTACTCCCAATCCAAGCAGAAATCAGGCATTGCTGCAAGACTGACACAAACTGTATTCTTCAAATTAAAAGAAATCATTTACTTAATTTTTTTCTCCCAAAATAACAGAATTCAAATATACTATTTGAAAAGATACATTTTCGTTTTCCACCTCACTGCGTCCAATGATTGCGGTGTGATTATTAAACACTTCATAAATAATAATGTGACATTTTCAGATTGTGCATCTGATTAAGCAGCCATTCTTCTCTCTCTGACCGAGACCATGGACAGATGAGATTGCTGCAGATGCGGCAATCTTTGTGGCTCTTTCCCTGGGGACCAGGGATCAGAAGTCACCCCTGTAACCCAATTAAATCCAAGAGGATACGAGCTGATCACTTCAAGCCAGCTCCAAAACTCACAGCCATCCATGAGTAGTCTTGACATTAACTTCTCTGAACTGCAGATCTGGTCCATGAACACAGCTCGACGCACTTTCTAAGGGGGATATTTTACCCTGTGAGTCACTCTGCACTGGGCAATGGTTTTATTCAATTCTGGTTTAGAATTAGGGAGCCTGCTCTAACACAAACGAGCAGTCCCAGATGAAGACCTAAGTAAATCAAGGGACTAAAATACRAGCAAGGGAGGAGAGAGGAGTCATCTGAAAGCAAAAAAGTGAACCTGAGAGATAAACACTCTCTTATGGAGGAATCAGGATCCTTTGAGGATCAACACCAGGCAGAGACCCTTATCAGAAACTTTACTGCACATCTTTCACATCCAAAACACATGTAGTAAAGTTACTTATCAAATAAAAACAAAATCCAGTGGCATTTATCCCCTGGTTATTCCAGTGCCTCAGATGCAGCTGTGCTCCTCAGAGCTGTCATACAGAGCAGCGCAGATGTCAGCGAAAGGGACAATCCTCTAACCCAAATTCTCTCTTGCCTTCCACAGCATTCGGATGAGTTAATCCCAGTCAAAAACCCAAATGCTTTTTTTTTTTTTTCTGAGCACAATCAC